>JAQGAZ010001272.1:0-32909 GCA_034692225.1 Polydesmus complanatus | reverse complement strand
ACCGGAAATGCGCGAACACTTAAAATATATATGCTGTGGGTGGTATCCCCCTCTCAGGCTTCTTCTTACGGGCGGCCTCTCTGTCAGGGCCCCTCTTTCGGGCGGCAGTCAATCTTCTTAGCCCCCACATTCATCCCTCCCTCCCCTCTCTCTCTCCACCCTCCTCCTCCTCCACCCCCTCTTCCCATCTCACCACCCCATCATCTCCCACTCCGATTCAGCCGCCATCTTGTCATGTGAAGAATTTTGTTTTTATTAAGTGTTCGCGCATCCTCAGTCGGCGCAACTTCCGGTTTCTTGCTGGTTGCTATAATTTTAATTTTCCCTTACGATAATAAATTTTAATTCTTGATGTTCAGTGGGATTCGAACCAGGTACCTCTGACATCAAACTCAGAACGCCTATCCACTCACCTACCACCAGCTCATTAAGGATTCAATGTTAATTCTCCTATTTTAGGTTGACCTATTATAATTATAATAAAATAAATATATGCCATCTTTTTTTCATTACACATTCAATTTAAACATGCATATTCAGTACTTTTGTTTTTGGTCAGAAGCAAAAACACCGTGCAACTGCGCCCATAATAAAAACAATAATGTGGGGTTAAGTAGCAAGTGGTGTTATTCATAATGATGTCCAAGGAGGCCCGGGTTGAACCACGAAAAATCTCCCGAAACTTGGATTATTTAACATCAAAAAGGATTATATATTTCAAAGCAATTGGGATTCCGTTTGATCTTTAAAAACAGTACATAAATAGTAAACAACGATGCTAACGACTCTATTGGAAATATTAAAAGTTATTTTTTCTCCCATTAGGATTTGAATCAACATTTGCAAAAAATTGCCAAAACTCAATCTAACCCTTTGGAAAACAAAAGAGATGATGAAATCCAAAGATAGTACGCAATTTCTGATTGAAAAATATCAAAATTGTAAATTAGAACAATTACTTGAGGATGACATTCCCGTAACGACTTTAGCTACAATCATTTCCAACAATCCTCTACTTTTAAACTCGCCGTTTCTTCCTATGCTTTCCACTCGATTTTCCGCAAATATGAGAAATGGTACATTACGTCCACAAGATATTTTAAAAGCCGTAAATAGAGGATTACCATTTAGTACTTTAAAACTAGTGGAAACGGAACCAGTCAACATAATACCGGCTTTACCGCCTATATTTGACGTCAATAAGATTGGAGTATTACCGGCAAAAAATAATTTATTGTCGGTTAATATGCGAGAAAAGTGGCAAGGGTCGAGTCGTAGCCCGCGCAGTCGTAGACAATCGTATGTTAAAAATGAGGCAAAGTCTTTCAATAATAAATTAGAAGTTGGCCATGCAATTGCCCCTTCTTCTCGAAAAGCATCAATTACTAGCCTTTCATATACTTAAGACAAAATAAAAGTTTGTTTAATATATTTAAATATTATCATTTCTTTTATGTAATTACAATAGTCATTAATTAAAGCCACGGGTACCAACCATACCATGTTTTTGAAAGCATATTATTGTCAGTAGCTTGTTCAATTAGACAGAGAACCTAACGATTCATAATTAAAATTTAACTTAATAATAATAATACATTAATGAAAAGTATAAAAGTAGGCTTACCTGTTTCTCCGTTGTTAATTTCGTATCCCCTAATGTCGAGCGAAGAGATTCTTGCTGCGCCCCAATGCACACTTCTTGAAATTTATCCATTAGTCTCGCGTCTCTTTTGACTCCGTGGATCAATTCGTCACTAAGAATTTTTTAAAATATATAATAATGCAATATATTAATTAAACGAGCTCAAAATAATTAAAATAAAAAGAAACCTACATCATTATATAAGCGCAGTTACGACCTTCTAGTTTTTGTTTCGCGATTGCCACTTTTTGGATCGGATACCAAGTGCAATCTGTTTCCAAGAGATCGACATTATTAAAAAAACAAAATTAAATTTAAACTACTGTATTTATATTACCGTCCCTTGAACCAATTTCTTTAAATTGCCTCTTTGCGAATAACTAAATAAAAAAATTTAAAAGCAATAATGAGTAGATAGAAATAATGAAGTACGGTACATACTATTATGATAATGAAATGGCAAATTCAGCGATTAACGTTAATAAGCTTAAAACTTAATACCTGCCAATCAATTGAAGGCTCTTTAATGAATATATCCATAGAATTAATTAAAATTTCTGAATTGTTTCGGAGAACGTTAAGGGCGTGAACCATTGAACGCTGAATGAGACCGTGTTCCCTTAATGGTTCCATAAGATGCAAAAATTGAGCCGTCAATCGAAAAGGCATAAGTTCGGGAAGCGGAAGAACCTGAAACAAAATTTAAATTAAGGTGACAACATTTTCTTAAAATAAAAAATTATATTATACTGAAATTCCTGTCCCAAAAGAATGTCCAAAATCAATGCCAATTATTTCTCCAGATTTTAAGCTAACGAGAAAGTTGCTAAGATGTCGATCGCCCACTCCGAGTATATAGTGGGAAACGCAAAGGACCGAATGACTGACAATAAATCGATTCCTTAATACAATAAATGCCTCCGGTGAAGAACTCAAGTTCCATAAAGATTTCCTTTTCAAAAAAAAGAGTGTTAACATACATTTTTAAAATAATAATTTTCGAAGCACTAACTTGAGAGCGTTAACGGGCGATTTGTTTAAAATTTTCTGAAATTGCTCCGCCGCTCGCGTAAAATCATATTTTAAGTAGAAATGCTGAATCGCAGAAGGACCCCCTGATTTATTAATACTCTGCAAAAACTCCATTACCATTCCGAAGCAACTACGTGTAAAAATTTAAAGAAAATATAATAATTTTTTTAAAAAAAAAAGAAACAAAAATACCCGCGATTGGCCATTTTTTCCTCTTCACTCATGCCCATTTCTGAAAAGTTTTTTAGGGCCATTGTATTTGGCAGCCATTCCAACCATCCGAGTCTATAAAACATATATACTTGGTAGTAAAATTCAAAAATCAGTTGAATAGATTGCTAACCTTATCGTTAGAGGTACCACTTGATAGGTAATAATTTTGAACTGTCTGGATCTGCATGCTTCGTCTCTTTGATAAATGGCGTTCATTATATTCAGTAATTGTTGAATGCGCTGATCCAATCGCACATCTTCGCCGCTCTTAACTAAATATTTATACTCTTTGTAATCGTTGCCAATCAGTGAAATTGCTTTCGGCTTGGCTTTCGATAGTAAAACATCCATCTTTGATCAATTAAATTAAAACAATAATCATTATTTTACAAAAAAATAAAGATTATACCTGTTCATTAAATTTTTCGATTTTTATATGATATTCTGGCAAAGGTTTGCCGTAGCCTGTATACTGGCCTTAAAATCCCCAAATACACATTCCATTAATATTACTTGAATATACATTTTATTAATGAAACACAAACCTGGAATTTCTAATTTTGCGCAAAACTTATTACTGGAAAATTCCCCCAACCAGATGCAATAATCTTTAATTAACTTTGTTCCAGGTGTTTCCAGGTTGTCTACATTTTTAGAAATTCCACCGAGTGCTTCTTTTATTTCCTAAATTAAAAACTACATCAGAAAACATTGTAATAATTAAATTAAATTAAAAAATCAACCCTCGCAGATTTCTTTTTAAAATTAACATTGTTTCTACCAAAAGCCTTTTGAAATAATGGTTCCACTTTCTAAAATTATTCATGTAATGTAAGAGTTTAAATGTTCGCTATGGAATTGACAACAATTACCTTAACAAATTCCATTCTTATTTTTGCAATTGAACGTTTATCGTCGTTTTTCTGATCCTGGATTTCAACCTTATAATAATCTATTACCCGTTTTTTAATGTCTTCATCATTTCCCATTCCCGTTAATTCAGAACACAAATCCTAAATTAAAAAAAGGCAATAAATAACAATTTATTATAAATATTATAATACTCATAGTGTACTTTTAAACGGGAACATGGATGATCCAATTGTTCTAAAGCCAAAATGAAATCTTTGACCAATGTTAAGCGATCGAAAATGCTCTCTAACCTAGCAAAAAGTACAAACAAAATAAAATTTGAAGATTAGCAGACTTTACTTCCAATTAACTTACTTTTCGATGATTTTCTTATTAGTGCGCCCTTCTTTTGATTTTTCAAAAGTATATCCTTGTTTACTAACGTTAAAGTTATAAACCAAAGCCTGAAACAAATATTTGCTAATTAAACAAATCCTTAAACACTACAATATAAATAAAACTTTACTAATGGATAGGTCTCGGCAATCGATATCACAAGTTGATGAAGGGCTGGTGCGCATTTGTTGTCTAACAATGCAACAAGTTGTCCATTCCAACGCAAAAGCATCCAAACGGGAATTTTTTGGATTAACTTAACGAAAGCTTCGCGTGTCTGTGGGAATAACTCCAAGATTTGCAATAAGCGGCAAAATAGTTGAATGGCTTCCTCGTTTCCAAATTCAATCGATTTTAGAAGATTTTCCACCACTTCCATAGCAATGTTTTCAAATGGCAAACCAATTTCAGCCGCTTCAAGAGTATTCAATGATTCTGTTAAATAAAATTATAATCCACAATCAAAATAACGATAAGTTCCAAAAGCCCCGCACCATTGCCTTGAAGTAGTCTATCGCAAAATTTAGCCAACTGCAAATGAGCATCTGCAATGTTTTCCACATTTCGATCGACTTTTAATGAACACAACCCAATAGCTTTTTTCAAACAACTGTAACTGTATTTTACTAATCCGTTTGAAACCTAAAATTGCACAAAATACTAGTTTGAAAATACACGAGTGATAAATTTGAAAATGCATACTTCATTTGGATTAGCTGTAGAACTGCAGTTAATTCGTTCAAAGAAATGGTCTTCAAAATAAGTTATCATTTCTGAATTTTCCTTCAAAAGATTTATACACAGGTTGGCATTTTTACTGCTGATTATTTCACTTTCAATTTTAATGGATAAATCAACTTCATCCGTTGTTACAAATCTTGCTATTGGAAATAATTAGTACAATAAATTTTGGGCAATTATTTTCAAATTTACCCAATTTAGACCATATATTTTGAAGAGAATCCACTCTTTCTTGCAAATTCAAACTTAGTAACCGTTTCTGGTGAGTTTTGCAATATAATAAAATCCACCTTTTATGAAGAGAATTATCATTCATCTTTTTATGTATCTGTAAAGGTTAATCCATTAATCCAGAATAAAACAAAACATCAAAAAAATTTAAATTTAAAAACTGTACATTCATAATTTTCTTCAAATGTGTCATAGCCAACGAAAAACTCCCTTGTAAATTGGCTGCTTCAATGCAATTGACCGAAAAATCAAAACGACTTCGAGTAAGCGAATTTATAAAATTTTCCGATTCTTCATTATCAATAACCGGTGAACTAGATATTGCGCTTTTAAACCTCTGCATGTACAATGTCCTTAAAACAAAATCTTAATTAAAAACTTAATCAAATACAGCACTGCAAGTTTAGAATTTACCTGTTAGAAACAATGTCGTTTAATATGCTAGCTTTTACTGAAACATTGGGTAAGCTAACTTTCCATGCCTCCATTAACGCTCGCGCGGAACTTGGAAACTCTGATGACGGCAATTTTAAATTACTCAAAAAATTGCCAAGTTCAACGATGCTTTGCAATTGTTCAAGATGAGAAAATTGATGGACAAACGAAAGAGGAGAAATTGAAGTCCAATAATGAATAAAATTTCTTAGGCTAATATCATTATAATGCCAAGCTAAATTATAATTTTTCTGCACAATACTAACCAAAGCCATTTCTTGACTACAATGTGCCTAATAAAATATAATGAAATAATTAAAAAATAAAAATTTCTGAATACGATATGCAGTTATGCATCCCATTTTCAAACTTACCTCTAAATATTGTTTTCTGCCTGGATGAAGTAAGTCATTCTTGCTATTATCCAAAAAATCAAGAAATGATTGATTCTGCGCTCCTTCCATTATTAACTTGACATTGGCTTTAATAAAGTACGGTAGAAGTCGTTCCTTAATTTAAGTTCGAAAATTAAAATAGGTTGCTTTATTAAAAAAATTGTAAAATGTGTTCATTACATAATTTGGTGCGCTCCAGATTTCGATAAAATTTTCTGAATTAATTTCGTCAAAACAGTTCAAAGACCAATCACTCAATCTTTCCCATTGACACAATTGATGGTAGCACTATAAATTAAAGAAATAAACATCCTATAATCATATTCAATTGTAAGTAATAAAATTATAATAAAAAAAGGCTACTAATAGAGTTGATTCATTCCATATTTCAATCTCAGAAGAATCGTCTTCCATTGAATTATTTTTTTGCACATTATGATAAAACTAAAAAAAAAAAAATTAAAAGTTTTTCATTTAAAATAACCATACTAATACTTAATGCGTATAGATATTAAAATAATACTTTTTTCATTAAATCAATCGCCGATGAATAATTGCCGTTAGCTTCATATTCAAGAATTTGTCGAGCTTCAGGTGGTAGTCCGAAATGATTAGCAACAATTCCATTTACAACATCGTAGTTTTTTTGGGATTTATTAAGTCTTTATTAGAAAAATTTAATTATTGCATCTTAAATTTATTAAATGTTTAATCACAAAGAAAAAGTTCCATTACCTTGCCAAATTGATCCATAAATGTTTTTCTATATAGGGTTCTCCGTCATTATCTCTCACACTTTTATTTATATGTTGAGAAATTATTTTTTCAATCAAAAGGATTCCTATAAATTTTTTTAAAAATATTTCTCTTACCATAAAAACATATGGTAATTATATACCTGTACTATGAGTAAAACTGTTTTCTGATGCAAAAGTTAAAGAATCAATATCAATATTAATGTTCTTGCAAAACTCGTATCCAATTTTCTAGAAATTTCAAATAATAAAAACAATTTCAGGTTCTAAAATATTTTGATGTGAACGAAAAACTAACTTACCTGAATAGCTAATATGACAGGTGGAGTAAAGTAAGTAGTTTTCTTTAACATTCCATTTAAATAATTTTCTAGCTTTTCTAATATCTCTCTGTTTGAACTACCCCCTAATTTGCTAACGATGCCAACAGTTAAGTTCGTAAACAGTAATTCAGCAATAACATTATTTCTCTAAAATATCAAAATAAAGCAAGTACTAAAATAATAATAACACAAGACTTTCAAAAATGAATTCTCATCTTTACCTGAGCCAAAACTTGAAGAGGCTGTATAATTGCAGAAAATAAAATCTGAATATCTGGCAAATCCCCTTTGCGATATTTTCGATATATGGATATTTTTGCATCTCTGGCAGACTTCTGTTCATGAACTAAGTTCTGTAAAAATTTTTTTTCAAAAAATCTAATACTGGTAATTACGGTAACCTAAATATTTTAAAAAAACCCAATATTTACTATTCTTCTCTGTTGTTGTTTTATAGTCCGTTTAGCAAAAAATACTCTTTCAGAATCGACATTTTTAATAAATCTTCGTTTTAATAACGATATAGTTGATTGATCAATTTCTTAACAGTTATTAAAAAAATACTTGATTAGGTAAATACATAATAATATAATTTATCAGTGCTTTACCTTCAGCTGGATTCTGCTCAAGATTGTCCAATAAATTTGATTTTGATAATTTTCCAAACTTAGAGAGAAATCGAGATTTCGAGGAGTCATCAAAGCTGTAATTACCAGAAGAAAATGATGCCCCGGAGCTTTGCGTTAACCAAGTTTGAGGTTCTACATGAAATAATTTGCAAATGAAAATGAAAGATTCTAGAATTAATCCACTTCAACTTAAAAACACAACAAGAATTATGCAGTTAAACGTTAAATATAAGAGCTAGTATTTAAAACAACTGCTCAAGATCCCTCAAAATATTTTAAAAGATTACCATTCTGTTGAGTCTGCGTGAAAAACAAATTTTCTTGAGTAACACGAATTTGTGAGCTATTCGCTGGTGCTTCACTATTATCAATTTGCATAGATTCACACGAATCTGTCGTCATCGTTTCTACAAATAGCGGCATCATACTAGCATGCCTCACTTGCCAATCAGTATTTACATTGAAATTCTAAAATAATTTAAAAAAATATTTACACCAAAAGTCTTAAAACAGAACTTGAATGAATACTTCGAATTTGCAATCAGAAAGCGGATTTTCAAATATAAGTCTACCAAAATCTGGACTTTTTGATGTTAATTCCAACATAAGATATGTCGATGTTTCCAAAAAGTTTCCCTCACACTCTGGCAAATATAGCGAACCAAGTATACCAAATAGTCTCTCCAAAGTAGATGTTGGGAGTCGGTTTTCATGACCCCAAAAGTTCAATATAAGTAATCTAAAAATTGAAATTTAAGTTAAAAATATTGGACAATTGCAAAAGAAAATTAAATAACCTGATATTTAAATCTTCATCTTTTAAACCTTTAAGGAGAGCGTTTTTAGCCATATTTTTAATGTCGCTATCCTCTTCACTATAATATATATATTTAAAAATGTTCTTCATGAACAAATTAACAAACTCGTACCAAAATGTGTTGAATACGTCAATTAATATTTCAAACATAATTTTGCGGCACTCAACATCAGAATGAGAAACAAAATGCGTAATACGTTCCAAAGCGATAATTAATTCTTCAATAGACAACTTGCGGATGACTTTTTGAATAATCATCAAGCAAACTCTTTGAATGAGTTCATCACTACAATAAAAATAAAAATTATAAATAAGTTAATTTAAATTTCAAAAATAGTGAAATAATTTAGTAAAATTTAAATAGGTTACTCATGAACTAGAAAGTTGTAAAATCCAATTGATATCAATTCTTTATACAATCCTTCAAAAAGGTCTATCCTCGATAGTAAAACTCTCAAGCCAATTAGCCTATAATTACCTCGAGATTTAGGCATATGAAATACTAATTTTGATATGAAGCTAAAAATAAAAATTAGTGAACGTTAATAAACTATAAAACAAACTTAAAACGGCAACTAATTACTTGTCGGCAATAA
The DNA here is from genome assembly GCA_034692225.1 of Polydesmus complanatus. Classification (NCBI taxonomy): domain Eukaryota; kingdom Metazoa; phylum Arthropoda; class Diplopoda; order Polydesmida; family Polydesmidae; genus Polydesmus; species Polydesmus complanatus. The sequence goes on along the minus strand of JAQGAZ010001272.1, from coordinate 23,852 downwards.
CCGGAAATTCTTTATGAATTTCATAAATACAGACTAAAAATTGATCCATATTGGATTCAAGTTGTGAAAGTTGTTTTTGAACAAATGTAGAGAAAGTAAATTCGTTTGACATTTCTCGCTTCTGAATAAAATTTAAAATTAATCCAACAACTGTTGCAGATATGGCATAAATATCTTTATATTTCGCCAATAAATTATTAGCTATAGCGTTGAAAAATCTACAATAAAAAGCAAAAAAATAATATTTATGTTAATACATGTACTCCAATATAAATTTTAATTTTAAAGTTCCAGTACTTGTTTTCATCTAATCCAACCGTTGCACAATAAGGCGATAATTCAGATGAAACAATAATTCCAACGATCTTAATTCCCATTTCTTTCTTTTTTGAAGCTAAATTTGAATTACTAAAACTTTCGTATAAACTCCTGCAATTTAATAAATCGAGCAAATTTATACGTACGCTATATTTTTACATTAAAAAAAAAATACAAGTAGTATTAGCTTACTGAGTTGGAATGTCTATTCTTGTTTTCCAGCATCCAATAAGAATTTTTAGTATTTCTATATTATGTTCCCGAATATCACGTCGTTCGTAGAAAGAATTGTTTATCAAAAAGTCTAATAGTTTTGTAGCCATTCCTCGCTCCACCAAATTATCCTAAAAAATATACATAAAAATAATAACAATTTTTTATTTTTTATAAAAAGCTGTTTTTAAAAACTAACGGCTGGCAATGTGTGAGGACTCCAAGATAAAATAATCACTACAACATCTGAAATAAAATAATTCAACCCGTTCTTTGAGAAATCTTGAACTAACCACTGCAATAATGAAGTTAACCAAAACTTTGCATATGGGCGAAATATCTATATTATATAAATAAATATTTCATTAATAAATTCATAAAAAAAAGTTAACAAAAACTTACTTGTTCGTTGTTTGCAATTAATCTAACCAAAAATAGTTTAACATTTCCTTTGGAAGTAGCATCGGTAAAAGACGTATGCATGGCTTTCATCCATGATGGCATACTGTCAGATGAATCAGGTTGAATTGGAGTAATTTTATCAGTTAAGAATTGCAACAATCGGTTCATTTGCAACATGCACTCATGCTGATTAAGCTCATCCATTTCCAATTCCATGTAACTTTCAGGCTCCTCAATCTAAAAATGTAAATAAACTTCCGTCATAAAAAAACTATGGATACAGAGTTTTATTACATCGATTCTGAAAAACCGGAAGTTAGTGGGCACTCACAGAAAAATGAATTGCAAACTTGAGCTTTATGCATATGTATTATAATTCAAAAGCAATTTACATTAACATCAACATATACTGTACGGTAAACACGGAAAAAACAACGGATTACTAACATAAATACGAATAATAAAACCGGAGTAACGTTGATAATTTTAACTAGGCAATTGCTATATTACATATTTTGTAGAAACTATTGTCAATCGATTCTTTAATCGATCCAATAAAAAATGAACAATAGTTTAAGTGTAAGCTGTTATTTTATAAAATATTGTACATGTACATGTTCCATTTACCACCTTATTTTTGCAATTATTAACTAAAAATTTTTGTTTTTGTCAAAATAAACAGTGCAATAGGCCTATGCGACATAATTATATTTTAACAAACAAAATATATTTACCTTGTGAGATGATGGAGATTCATTCACTTTCGCCTTCTTGCTCATTTCTGACGAATTCCCCTAATGAAAAAATTAAAAAATATTATTAAAATTTGCAAAAAAAATATTAAAACTCTAAATCTGCATTCATTTTCGTGAATAAAATAAATTTTAATTGCTTAAACAATATTAATTACCTTTGAAGACAAAAAGTTAACCTGCGAAATGTCGTCTTTTAAACTACTGTCCTCCAAAAATTTCAACGTGTGATCATTCCTAAAAGGCTCAAAGCGTAACATTTTTCCGTTTTCTTCATTTTGTACCTGCTGTCTTATTGAAATTAATGTCTTTACACTTTTCAGTGGTCTCTAAAAAAGCGAATAACAATTTTAAATTTATAATACAGTACAAATTATTAAATTTTAAATTAACCATACTGAAAATTCGACGTCAAAAGTATATTTCCTGTTAACATCGATCAAATTTTCCCACAGAAAATCTCCCTAAAGCATAAAATTACTATATAAATTTGATGGAAATTGTTTATTACTCAATATACTCGTACACTTACTTTCAATAGATTTTCAGTGAAAAGAAAACATGTATAAAATTTCACATCTGTCTGAGTGCAACTAACAACAGCAATGAGACAATTGTACGCAGCACACCGAGCCAATCTTCTTAATTCTATAAAAGCAGTCTCACCAATCATGTTTTCTTTTTTAATACCGAGAGCTGCTTTAGTAATTCCTTGCGTCAATTCTTTTCCAGATTTCGCAGAACCATCGCAAAAAGCAGAATTTATATTCGATTCAACTGTAGTTAGCTCATCTGAAGAACAACGATAATAAAGTATTTCAAATAATTTGTAACTGCACATCTTGCAAACAAGTTCACGTTCGTAGTTCTCGTCTGTAATCTAAACGCAAGTTAAAAATAACCGGTCAATGAATTAATTACAGAAATTAAACATTTTATATACCTTTAACGGCTTTTTCAAAATAAAACTGGTCAAAACTTTCACGTTCGCAACAAAAAATTTAATAAAAACGACTTTGTTGGCCTTTGACAGTAATGGAATTAAAAACCTTTCTAAAATGCTTTTTTGAAAATCACTATGTTCATCTGCGTTTTTTATATAAATTGAATAAACAAGATCAATCGTTGAAACCTGCTGCTCATTTGTTGATCTGCAATAAACATAATTAAATTTATAAAATATTTTCAGTAAATTTAAATTACCGTGTGATGTGTATTTCAATCGCTTTTTGGATATATTCATCACAAACATGCGTTGGTTCTATACATACTAACTCAATTAAAAACTCAAGAAGCATTAAACTCTTCGACCGATCAAAAGCCATTAACAACTATGTAGATTAAAAATCATAAATTTGTCTTTAACAACGAAACAATCAAAAAATAAAACCGTATTAAATAAAGATTTGTAATCCTTAAGCAGAAAACTATTTTGGGCCAACTCCGAACATCTTCTTGGGAAATGCATAAGCATCATTTTTACCAAATGCTCTCTAAATTTAGGGAACATTCAAGTAAATAAAAATTATAAGAACCAAATTAGCAAAATTACTAACTTAATTGGAAAACAGGTGTATATGGACAAAATGTTTAACGCACGGATCTACTTAAAATAAATATTTATAAATGTTAACCAATAAATATCTAAATAAAAAAATTAAAATACTATTACCTTAATTTTTAAAGTAATAGATTGATCTAAAATCAATCCCAGAAATGTATCCAAAGTCGTTGTTAGACGCAATTGATCACAAGCAATCGAGGACTGAAATAAATTGACCCGATATTATCAACCATAATAATAAAATGTAATATTATTTTCACCTTGTAGTTGAGAACAAGAACTTGCGTTAAAATTATCAATATCTGTTCTTTCAAATCGTTGGACGAATTAGGATGCCACCAGCTACTAAGTTCTCTCCAATTTAAAAATATGTTGTCTATTACTTTATCGCTGTACCTGAAATTTAAAAATCGCAGTTGTCAATATGATTACTAAAAAAATATCAATTCAATTATTGCTACTTTACATTTTTCTCAAACTTGAATCGTTTCTGAGACATTCCAGAATTGAAATAAGAATATCGGCAAATAATAATTCCTGTCTTGCCATCTTACTCATTAAATACGGAATAGATTTGCTAGCAGTTTTCGTTAAATAAACGTTCACCTCCGATTTGAATGTCATAAAAATATGATCACCTTTTAATAATTTAGTTTGGTCACTATCGTGAGACACTAATGACTGATCCGTTATCAAGATTATTAACAGTTCCACCTAAAAAAAAAAAAGAAGTCATTAAATGTTTTAAACTAGCCTACTGTATTATACAAAAAGTGCTTTTCTTTCAAAAAGTCTGTTGAATACGTCAAAGCATACTAACTTTCTCTAGACATTATTTTGTTATTTGAAACTAAATTTTAAGATCAACAGTAAAACTTTTTTTTTTCAAAAACGCACTATATAAAAAAAATAAGTCATACCGGTACTCCATAAGAAAATGACAGAAGTAAAACTTCCACGGCAACATTTTTTTCTTGTCTGTCTAAAACTTTTGCAAAACTAAAACCCTCTCGCTCTGTGAAACACATAGTAGTAGCGATTTTCAGAAAAGAATTCGCTAAATTTAATTGATCCGCCTCAGAAAAATTTATCAATGGCTGAAGATGATTAGTTTCTTTCAGTATTTTAAAACCAGCAATTAACCAGCGAAATGAGTTCTGCTCTTCCATGTTACAACCCGAGTTATAATTCGAAGTTTGCTGAATTTTATGCCAAGTTTGATTGTCAAATATTTCCTTAGACAGTTGCAATTCAAATTTTTTAGCATCGGAATTTGGCAAATGTTGCTTTAAAATACTTAGTAAACCAGTGATCTAAAATTTTTTAATAAAATTACTTTTACAACCAATTAATCAAAGCAGTTTTAAAAGTAAGCAACCTTTTGGGGCAGTTCAGTTGAAATTATCTTGTCGTCCATGTCAAATCCAATTTTGAGTGGATGAAATATGCAGTCAGTGACCATTTTATAAAACGCGGAATCCAAAATAAACTACAAAAAAAAAAGTTTTAAAATCTTAAATTACTTATACTTTTCAATAATATTAGATATCAATGCTCAAAACCTCAAAAAATTGTGGAAGAGTTTTAACCACAATTCCAACGAAATCCATTATTCTAACAACGACTGTGCATTTCACTTTATAAAACTCGTAAACTTCTCCAGGTGTAAAAATCAAATCGTTTTTCGATAATTTATGGCGCTTTGCCAGACAAAACAAATCCACCACAGAAATTTCGGAATTAAAATAATTAATTCCTTTTAATAAAACAGATTTTGTATTACCTGCAAAAAAAAATTAGTAAATACATATTTAGCAAATTAATATCTAAATAATTAATAAATCTTACTTGAAAAAAAATCACTTGGATTTAAAAAATTATTTCCAAAGACATAGGTATAACAGTCCAGACAACTTAGCAATAATTCAAACCAAGCGATAGTTCCAGCAATAGAAAAATGATCGCTTAAAGGTAAATAATCAGTCAATAAGGGAAAACGGGCTAATTTTAAGTTGCTTTCCGTAATTTCGTTGCTTCCATCGAAACTTTAATCGATAAAAATAAATTATATTAAAAAAAATACAAATATTATTGGTTATAAATAACAAAACATACATATTCGTAAAGAAAGATGCTCCTTTCTTCGACAAAATAAATTTGAAATAATTTGAAACGTCTAATGAATTAATCTTGAATTAGAATTGCATGTTAAATAAATTTTTAGCATAGTATTACTTTCGCTTATTTCAACAAATTTATTTAATAAAGTCATGCAACAATGTCGACACTCGGTTTCCTGACGCCCAAACTGATTTAGCAACCAAATAATCATATTTTCCCAGTCGCTATTTTCCATTCCTTGAAGTTGGCTTTTATAAACAATGCAAACATTACTTAAAATTTAATATTTGAAATTAGCTTGTGCCTCTTACTTTGGAATTCGGCGTTTAGAATTCTTCTGCTTCAACATTAAAGCCGATTTAATAATTATTCTTTCAATATGATTTATAGATAACTGACAATGATATCTTGTTCCTAATTTAAAAAAAAACAACAATTATTATAATAAATAATTATTATATTCAGAATTGAATTACCAATATGCTTGACATCATTTTCACTCATGGCCAAGCTCTCAATGAAATAATACAAAATTTCAAAAACGTAACAATCAACCAAATCCTTTTCCTCTCTAATGATAAGCTTAGTTAATACTGTACTGTATAACTAATAATTATAATAACCTCATACTTTACCGAAATATCGCGTAGATATTGTTAAATATAAAGGCAGCACCTAAACGCATCGATACTTTAGGGTGACCAGATAAGTTATAAACTCTCTTCAAAATTAGTTTAATGCCAAGCGGATTTTTCTTTAAATCCTTTAAACATTGTGAATGAAAATATGAATAATGAAATGTAAAAAAAATTTAATACCGTTTCACTGGTATGCTTAATGGTCCACTGCATCAACTCTTTAACGCCTTGAGCACATAAATCCCGCAAAGATACATCCGATTCATTAGTTATACCATCCTTAAAATAATTATTTATTTTAAACATATTACATGTATTTTATTCAAAGGCACACAACTTACAATCATTGTGTCAAATAGTATTACTCGGTCATTTGAAATTTCCTTTCGATTGCTACTAAACCAATGAATTAGTTGGAACATCAATGGTTTAAATAACTGAAGAATGACCAAATCAGGATCGCAAGCCAATTTAAAAACAGCTGGAAAGATTTCCTTAAGTAAGTTAGAAATTGGATTCTGTTTTCACAAAGAACAAAAAAGAAAAAATGGCGATTTTAAAACTATGGATAGTTAATATTGTCAATAAATAGTAATGGAATTTTTACCTCAATCTGTAATTTTGGTTGTAACGAAGCATGAGATCCAATTAAATATAATATTAAAGCGTGAAAAACTTCAGCAGCAACAACTTTTGTTTGCCGATCACTAGAATATTTCGTCAATTCGATAACTTTTGGCAAGAACTCATCTAAAAATATTCAAGTAATATAAATTTAAAAAAAAAAAATAAAGAATCAAAAATATAAATGTTTAGAACTACATATTACCTAAATAAATAGTCGGCTTCATGTCCAAGAAAGGCACATCAAATTTCATAATTTTTTTTGTATTAAAAGCAACAGCTAATTTAGCAATATTTTCAGACCGGGTGTCAACGAGTAACGGATTGAAATTGTTTCCTAAAACGCCCAAAAATTTGACAATTCTCAATTTCAGCTCTAAACTCCTAGATGTTGATACGTCCACATGGTTGTTCATCAGAGATTTAGTTGCGATATCCTCTTCCTTCTTATTATTTAAATGACTGTAGTCCGTAAGATATCCGTTTAATAAAGGCACAAAGTCTTTGTACATATGAAACATCACTTCTGAAGAGATTTGTACACTCCAAACTTCCAAAGCGGCTAATACATCCTCAATCACCGGTAAATAACTATAACCAAATAAAACCGCCTTGCTAATTACTGGCACCATCACAGGTAGAATATCCAGGATTATTTCTTTTGGTAAACAGAGAATTACTTGAAAGCAAGAAATTAGTAAGTCGTCTTTGTATTGTTGTAAGCGAAAACAAATCTAAAACATTAAAAATACCATCTTGTACATACAGCATTTCTAAATACAGTATTTAAAAAGTTATACCTCTTTAGCAGATTTTGAAAATAAAGCAAAACATTTATATTTAATATCCCATTTGATTGAATTTGAACTAGACTCAAGATTCACTTCACTCACTTTTAAATTCTAATAATTTGATAAGTAAGTTTGGATTTTATTAAATACTGTAAAATATTATAAAACTTGATATTACTGTACCTCAAAATATCCAACGCTTGAACAGTTTTTTAAAATCACTGCCAAAAGCTTGTAAAAACCACTTACTAAAGGGAATCTGTAAATAAATAAGGATTAAAACAATTAATTAATCATTTTATTTTTATTAAAATATTAAAGTATAAGTCGGTACCTTGTGGAATAATCTACCATACAATAGCCAAATTCGCATATCCACTTTTGAAACCAGTTTAAATGATTCTCCAAAAGGAAAGCTCTATTTAAAATAAACGAATTTATAAAAATCCATAACATCATAAAAATGCTAATTATAAAATCAATTACTTGCAAAACTCAACCAAATTGACAAATACTTGAAAATCTTTTGGCTTAGTTGCTTGAATTTCATTAATAGAATCCGATGCAGTATCTTCATCATTAGATAATTTTTTCACGCTAGCATCGATAGTTGAAAAGTCCAATTTATTGATGACAGTTAAAATTGATAAAATAATTTCATCATAAATTGCTTGAGAAATAACTTCTCTATCAGCAATTGTTACGCCAATCTCATTCAGTTCCTATTACAGTAATAAAGAGCAACTTTGAAACCAAAAATCTAAAACTTTAAGCATGCATGAAAATACAAACTTTTAAGCTTCCTAATTGCAAAATAATTTTCCAAAGATCGATGTAATTTCTGAATGATATAGCGTCTTCCAAGTCTTCGTGGCTCGCCTTAAATGTGCTTACGGAAATATCTTGAGGAACAGGGTGAGAACAAGTTCGCAAAATGCCTTGATAAACTTTTATAAACAAATTAGATTGATAAGTCAATAATAGTGGTAAATAATAATTATTATATAAATTGAATTTACCAATTTTATTAATAAAAGATTTAAAAATTGTTCCTTTTTGATATAAAGAAATAAGTAGCTTAATGAGAGCATTCCACGCGTATTCTTTCTTCTTCACTATAATTCGCGGATGATGTTCAATTAGGGCAATTGCCAAATTTTCTAGAGACGACATAAATAATCCCATAACCTATTTAATAAATATTATTAATTAATAAATAACAAAAATTTAATTAAGTTGCAACATACCTCATCCATTTGTATTAAAATGCTTGCCAACGCATCAACAAAGCTCGGTAAATAGAATATCTTACTTTCCACAAACATATTGTCGCTAAAAATTTCATAAAATTCACGTAAATCAATAAAATCAAATCAAAAAGTGCATATAACCTAAAAAATAAATCTTCACATCGATGAATAACTTGTGAAAACATCAAATTGACTTTCTCTTTATCCATTAAAAGCTTACAAGGCTAATAATGCGTAAATTAAAAAAATTAAAATTCTTAAAAATCATCACGATTATAAGAGATTACCGCAGCAAAAAATCCATATCCTTTAATAGCCATCGCAACGTTTGCAGTTTCATTACTTCTTAAAATATCACAAAATATTTGAGTAAAATGCTAAAACAAAAACATTATATACTCGTATGACGTAAATTTAATTTAAATTCAATTAAAAATAGAATTTACTCACTCCAAAAATATTTTGTGCTTCCGATTTAAACTCTGAAGATAATTCAAGTTTTTGACATAAAACACTAGCAATCTACAAAATATTAATTAAAAAAAGTATCAATATTAATTAAAGAAACTATAGTTATTACTTGTTTAAAGTATGATTCAATTGCAAAATTGGCTTCCGTTTTAACGGTCTCGTTGCTGAAGCAAGTCCATTCCTTTAAACTGTGATACATTTTTAACCAATCTTTATAAATCAATTCTCGAAATAACATCGCGTGTTTTCCAATCAAATTCAAAACGGCTAAAGTTGATAAAATTTACTATAAATAAATTACTTGTTACTTCAAAATAAATATACTAACTTCGAATGTACTCGTAACGCTTTAAATCTTTATTATGACCAATGGCTAAAATGATGTAATCGTACAAAGAAACTCGATCCTCACTAGACAATTCACTGCCCATCACATTCAGCAAAGAGATGATTCCGCTGAAGCAACCGCAGATTACAGGAAATTCTGAAGCCTTTGTTTTAGATTTCATCTAAAACATTTTTAATTTTACTTTTAAACAATTAGCTTACAACATGTCCCAGTCGCTCACCTGTTGATTTAATCGGAATAAATATATTTTTAACAAGCGTTCATAATAGTGATTAACTTGTTCAGGAAACGTCTCAAATATAGTTCCGAGCAATTCCAAGACAACTTGCAAAACTAAAACGAAAATAAAACTTATTGTATCATTTTGATAAACAGATGACCTTAACATCATTTACCAGTGGAAGATATTTTATAACTGCTTAACTCTAAAATAAATTTGTCCATAGTTTGCACCGGATTTAAATCCATTCCCACTTGTTTTCCGGCGCTGGAAATTATTAGCTAGATTTGCCCAAAATAAAAAAATTTATATTTGTAACGATCAAATTATATAAATACAGTACAGCACGGTACCTCAATAATAACTCTTAAAACACAAATTCTCATTTTAGCCTTTTTGTCATGATTAAAAACCATAAATAACGCACCCTAAAATCAAAATAACACGCTAGTTATATTACAAATAAATAAATAAGATAATTCAATTAATTAATCTCAAACTTCACTTTGCTAATAAAACGCTTAGCAAAAATGTTCTTAAATGATTATTGCTGCGAGCCCTTCCATTTCGAAAACTAATTTCATATTATCGAACACAAGTTTGTAAAAATACTTGTATAAGTCTTTTAGCGTACCTTGATTTCGATGGTGTGTGGTGAGATAAAGGACGGATAGTTTCCAATAAATTCTTGAAACAATTCAATAATCTTTGTGCGAGTGGCTTCAAACTAATTTCGAAAATATAAATAAATACAATATAAATACAGCACTACAATTATTAAAAAATTACTTTACAAAATCTAGATGTAAACAATTGGAATTCGAATAACTTATATTTTGTTTGACAGTCGTTATTTTGCCAAATCTTTGTTTATAAGCATTTTATTTATATATGATAGTTATAAACTTGTCTAAAGAAACATACACTCAATAAAAATATAACCTTACCGGCATTTAATAATAATAATTTTACAAACATTGAATTCCACTATTGCGGATCCAGATTTTACGCGCCTGTCAATAAAGTTTTACCTGATCATACTGAACGCTTTTCTTTAAGAAAATGACAAGTCCATCACTCGCATCAAACAGTATAGAAACACCATTTGCTATAAAAAGAAAATAATTATTACCCACAACTCCATTCATTATCGATTTAAATGTGAAAATTAATTTGTCAAAATGGCAAAGTAGTTTGAGCTTACAGACATCGCTCTCTTTTCTTAACTGTTGACAATCTCTTAGAATATCTTGAGCAATAAGAAAAGCGTAGGCACTATTCCCACTAGCACCATATTTATTTCCAGGCAAACATTCATTCAGAGTTTTTACGTGTTTTAGAAAATTGAAAGCCATCTTTATGCAATTTCAATTTCAAAATCGATCACGAAATTAGATGCCGCCATCCAAGCGCCATCATTTTACGAGCCAAAACAGCGCCATCTTGTATGAAGTTAACAAACTTTTACACTTGAATGAGGAACCATCGTATAAATTCTCCCGTCACGTGTTTCCGTAATTTTGAAAAATGAGACCCAAATGTCGTTTAATGGGTTTCAAAAGAATAGGGAACATTTTGTCATGATACGTTTAATGTGACCACTTTTATTTGGAAACTTCATACACAAGCGCCGCGTGGTGTGAGAAACAGCTGGTAGAAATTGATAAATATTTCCGTCAAAATATTTTGTTTTTAATTTAAAATGGTATTCTGTCATAAACCGCAAAGAAAATGAATTAATTTTGAGCATTGCCGGTAAGGCTACACTATAAAAAATTTAAGTATTTATTTAAACGCAGTTAGAGTTTATTCAAGAAGAATGTGCCCATAATTATTGGCTGAGACCTTCAAACTAGCATCAGAATCAAAATACTGCATTATTCATTACAGTTACTGTACCAGTAAATTACTGCAGGGGACGTCTCCCAATTAGTATAAACTATGGTATACTAGTATAAAATGTGAGTTATTTAAAAATACGATAATACATACCTGTATATAAGCAAATTGGCATAATGTATAGAAATGCTTAAGAAAATTCATTAATGTTTTTTCATTTTTATTTATTAATGACAATATTGATTGGCTCAAAATTGCAAATATTATTTGTTTAAAAAAAAAAAAATAATAATACGGTGTTTTATCTTTTTAGGAATTGCAGATAAAATGCGATTTGTGAATGCCTCTAATGTGTGAGCAAAAAAATTAAATAAGGTGAGTGCGGCAGTTGAATATAATATTTTATATTACGCACTGATTACTTATTTATTTACAAAAAGAAATTATGGTCATTCGAGTGTTTGTTCCTCACGCATTACTAACATCGGAGAGCGGTTATTTAGTTGGATGGCATAATGGAGCTGAAGATACAACCTCCACTACCGTTTTCGTGTGGGCAATTATACAGCACAGTCAAAAGTTTTCGGTGACCGATTTAGAAAAATTGGACGCCGAAAGCGAGGGGAAATGTCGCGTAACCGTCTTGGGATTATTTCAACCTTTATTGGGACAGGATCAATATTTAGAATACGAGAAATTTCCGCACCAAGAATGTCCATTTGCCAGCCAAAAAAATTTATTTTTGTATTTGCGCGTGACACGAAAATCCGAAATCGACATTCCGAGAGCCGTGTACAGAGGTAAAGAGTTGGAAGATGCGAAAGATTTTTGCGACGTCGTCCTCTTCGAGCCCATTCATTTTTCCAAACTTTCGCCGGAGGTGTTGCTTTTGCAATCGAATGGTCACCAGGGCTACGTCAAGTTGGAGCAAGCCGGGGAAGACAAACACGTGGCGAATGTGGATGTCGCCGAAGCCGGGTCATCTTCTCAACTCAAAGATGTTATTTTTATGCTGTTCAATGCTTTGTCAGAGTATCAGCAGTCGCCTTACAAGTGTTTAACATATACTTTAGATTTTACTGTTCCGAGAAGAACTAATTGCGGAAATGCAATTAATGCTGCCAAAAGTTCTTTCAGCGAAGTGATTGCCTTTTTCATAACTTTTATTTCGGAACTGCTGTATCAAAGCGCATATCACAGGTAAACTATAGCATTTTGGTTTTAATATTTTTAAACGTGAAATAATTAATTTTTATTATTTACAGTGGTTTTTTAAAACTGATGGAAAAACTTGGAAAATACAGTAATGTTGGTTGTCAGATAAGTCGAAGAACGAAGCAATTGGATTTTTTGAGAAATAAAAGTTGGAAGCAAGAAAACCAAATTCGGTTATTGTTATTGCTAAACAATTATTTTAAAATATCTTTAGTAAAATTAAATAAATGTTATAAATTTTTTCAGATTTTGGAACACTATATTAGTAGTTGTTTTGGATTTGTTGTTGGGTATTTGCTTGACATTCATCTTGCATAACTCTGGACAAATAACTTATTATTTGGAGCTCTTTTTAGAATACACTGCCGTAATTGATACCCATAGCATTCGATTTAAGTGATGATTTCAAATGCTATGTTTTGATAGATTCTCGTGAGTCAACTTCGGGAGTTGCTGTTGTGGTTAATGGGAGTTCCAGCTGGTTTTAAACTGAATTCTCCTCTCAGCTCTGCCATGGGGACGTTCTTCTTGTATCATTTGTATTTATGGGAAGGTACAGTTGTTACCGTACTTAAATAATTGCTACGATTTGTAAAAAAAAATTTATTGTTTATTGTTTTCAGCTTATCTGTACATAATAAAACCAGTATTAAAGGTGATGTGGGACATTTGTTTTTATTCTGGAATATTTGGTTTGGCAGTACAATTGAGCGCACTTCAAGATCTTTTTGCCGTTGCAACATTCCACGTATATTGCTTCTATGCATATGCTGCTAGGTAAACATTTCCCTGAGCCCGAAATATTAGTTAATATATTAATTTTTTAAAATTCAATATTAATGTAAGCAGTTGATACATTGTTAATGTTGCGTGGTTTTATTTTAGAATTTACAGTTTAAATTTTTCGGGGTTAATTTCGTTCGGAAGGTTGTTTCGAGGTAAAAAATGGAATCCTCTGAGGAAATATATTGATTCCTGTTCATACGATGTCCACCAAATGTTTCTTGGCACTCTGTGTTTCACAATTTTACTCTTTCTTCTGCCCACCACGTTAATGTATTACGTGGTTTTTTCTCTGGTAAATTATTCAATATTATTTTTAAATATTGTTTAGATACCGGTATTTATTATTTATTTTTTTTTTTCAGTTACGAATTAACGTTTTGCTAATTCAAGGATTATCTCACATTTTAGTCAGGGTGCTAAACATTATGCCTTTATACTCAATAGCCTTGCACCTTATTAAATCGGAAGCTCTAGTCGGTAAGGAGTTTTTCAAATTTATTCTGGACGATTCTTGAATACCCTCATTTTATCTTAGGCAATCTAACTTTTTTGGTAGTGCCGCAAAATGCTAACAATCCACTCATCTTAGCCATGAAAGTATTTAAATTATTATATGCCAAGTTTAATTTATATTCCATCAAATGTTTTTGTTTTAGGGTGCTATTTGTTCAAGAAACAAAGCAATCTTTGGTTTTCTGCCACCAATTGACAATGCTCCTGAAAGACCTCCTTTTAAGACATTTTTTTCCAACCTTATTGGTGGGAAACTTATTCAACCGTTTTAATTACATTTGCAAAAAACGATTTGTTTTAAATATTGGCCTGTTTAACAATCAAATAGCAATTCAATTTATTGTTATTTACTTAATATTAAATAATATATCTAGTCACAATTTTAAGATTCATTAATAGACAAAAGATTCAAATAGTGGTTTTGGTAGATTTGCACGGTTAACATAAACAGCAAAGAATTACTGTATAACAGTCTATCTATTTTAGAGCGTTAAGGTGCATTTTAAAATGAAGCACTGTAATAGATTTTTTTCATCTAATTTATTAACCGTCATTCGACATTCCAATTTTACAATCTTTCTGCCAAGTTTTTCCATAACCAACAAATTATTATTTCCTAAACTATTTTTGAAAGTTTAAATTGTAGTTTCTGAGTAATGAATACATTTTAAAATTGATGCATTATCAATTTAATGCTTAATAATAATTATAACGTGAATGATAATTGTTGGGAAAATGGTTGTGAAAAATATAAACTCTATGCAAGCCTTTTCAGCTTTTGAAGCTATTGTAAATTGGCTAGTTTTACAAAACCATGAGCTCAAGAATTGGTTAAAATTAGTAAACGAGAAAAGAGTTTCAAAAGAATTATTTATTTCAATCTACAATTATTATTATTATAACACATTGACAATGTTCTATTACACATTTTAAATAAAGTTAATGTTTTCAAATCGATTCTTGTTTTAATTACAGTACATGTAATTGTTTTTGAGAACTGCTTAATTAAAAATTTTAAGAAATTATTCCTCACATAATAAAGCTCCATGACGGATTATGATAAAACTACCCTATGACCTTAAAACTCCCGGCAGAAGCTTACGAAAAGGCAATTGCTAAAAAATTTATATAGTGTCCACCTCATTTATATCCTATTGTAATTACATAAAAGAAATGATACTATTTAAATATTAAACAAACTTTTATTTTGTCTTATATGAAAGGCTTGCAATTGATGCTTTTCGAGAAGAAGGGGCAATTGCATGGCCAACTTCTAACTTATTATTGAAAGACGTTGCCTCATTTTTAACATACGATTGTCTACGACTGCGCGGGCTACGACTTGACCCTTGCCACTTGTCACGCATATTAACCGACAATAAATTATCTTTTGCCGGTAATACTCCAATCTTATTGACGTCAAATATCGGCGGTAAAGCCGGTATTATGTTGACTGGTTCCGTTTCCACTAATTTTAAAGTACTAAATGGTAATCCTCTATTTACGGCTTTTAAAATATCTTGTGAACGTAATGTACCATTTCTCATATTCGCGGAAAATCGAGTGGAAAGCATAGGAAGAAACGTCGAGTTTAAAAGTAGAGGATTGTTGGAAATGATTGTAGCTAAAGTCGTTACGGGAATGTCGTCTTCAAGCAATTGTTCTAAATTACAATTTTGATATTTTTCAATCAGACATTGCGTACTATCTTTGGATTTCATCATCTCTTTGTTTTCCAAAGGGTTAGATTGAGATTTGGCAATTTTTTGCAAATGTTGATTCAAATCCTAATGGGAGAAAAAAATACAGTAACTTTAAAATTTCCAATTGGAGTCATTAGCATCGTTGTTTACTATGAAATATAACACCCCATACTCGTATCAAGCAATTAAAAATATATTTTTGAAAATTTCCCATAAATTAATTTAAAAAAAAAAATTGTTGAATTCCATTACAAGCAACGATGTAATGATTTTCAAATTAAAATTACCGTACTTGTTTTATAATTCTTTTGAAAACAAACACATAGTCGCGCACTGTGATAAATATACTATCTTGCTGATGAGTTTCTAAACTTAGAGGAGATTTAAGATGGTCGGACTTTGGCACCACAGTTGTATTCATTGGCAATTGTATAGCAATTGTCTGCAAACAAGAATGTTCAGTGATATCCCACAGTTTCAATATCTTTTAAACATATTAAATTAATTATATTCTACACAATTAAATCAATAAGCAAAAATGCCAACCATATTAACGGAATAGCTAATAATAAGTGATTGAATTTGATCTATTTTAACGCTTAAGACGGGTGCATGATGACCGCTTAAAATGGCTATCGGTTGGAAAGTGACGTAAGGATTCCATACATGTATAAAACAGTTTCTACCACCAGTTACGAGGGTGTTAAACTTGAAACTATAGTCGAAACAAGTAATTCCCTATAAAATAAAATTTAGATTTTTAAAGATCAAACGGGACAATTGCTTTGGAATTGATATTACTTTTTGATGTCGGAAAATATACATTTTTACATAATTATGCAAATTTTGAATTATTAATGGCTCGGTGTATCCTTCTGCGCAAGTAATTAACGTAGAATTATGCGGTAGGAATTGAATGTTTAAAATAGCCGTTCGATGAATCTGATCCAATTGTTGATACTCGGCATACTCAATATGACTGTAAATATCCTAAGAATATAGTACTATCATTACAAAAACTTGAACATTCATGAGAAAAAAAATAATTATTAATAATTTCCATAAAATAGACTTGTGTTGTCCGTTCGATATCTAATTTTTTAAACAGTGACGTTTCCTGTTGTTTAAATTTTAAAAGATGAACACAACCATGGTCATCACCAAAAAATAGTTTCGAGTCAGTTTCGTTTTGCTAAATAAAAATAATTAAATATAAATTAAATAATATTGTTATATAGGGTGTTCGGAAATTGTTTGTAACATATGTGCCGTCATAGTCTGTATAGCCAAACATTCCAAATTCCCTGTATTTGCAAACTGTACATAAAAAAAAGCCAGATAATATATACCCAAAATTTATATTCCAACGCAATAATAATTTTTGTTTGCCAATGTATGGCCTAAATTTATTAGACATAGCTAGTACTGTATCTACATATATTATGTGCAGTTTACCTTATTTGTTTCATAATGGTATGTTAATGTAGTTATATTTGATGTGAGACCTGAAAGAAAAATATTTTTAAATATTTTACTTTTGAAATAAAATAAAAAATAATAATAATTATATATACAGTATTATTATTTTGTTACGAAACGTTTGCTATATATACCGTACATTATAAACTCTTCTAAATGTGTAATTGCCGATATATCGTAAAATTGAATTGTTCTGGTATTGACAGCAATTACCAATTTCTTACAATCGGCCATATGACAAGCATCTGTCACTTCTACGTAACGACCAACTTTTTTATTACCGCTACCTATTAAAAACACCAACATTATAATAATTATTATTTAAATTGAATAATAATAAATATTATTTTCCTTTGTGATTGGAAACAGGTCGTTGATGTAGATCTAATTTGTAACTGGTTATTAATTTCATTTGTGCATCGAGTAATCCAATTGTTCCTTGCTATAGAGTAAATTCAATTATTTTAATCGATTGTTTTTTCATAATGGTTTTCTTACCTTACTTATAGAAATATAGGTGTAGTATGGATCAAAGAAGTGTAAAATCTTTACTAAGGATGATCTCTATTGCGATATAAATAGATTATATATTTATATTTGTATTTAAAAAATAATTTGACATTAATTGTAATTTACTTTATTATGAATCATCAATTTAGCATCATAATTAGGGTTAATTTTGTCAGTGTTTTCATTTAATTTTTCTTTATTCATATTTGTAGAGTAATTTTTCAAAGGAAACTAATAATTTTTTAATAATTTTTTTCTTGAAGTCAGAAATCAGCCAGATAGATGCTATAAATAAAAAAAAAAGTAGCCTACTGTAATTTTTTTTTCTATTAAATACATGTACAGTATAAAAATAAATAGAAAACGCGTCAATTAAGGCTTTACTATTAAAAGTGTCGAGTCCGGATTGTGTAACCTTAACTATAGCCGAATGAACACAGCAGTTTACTATAAACATACTTTAATGATGCACTTCCATGACTGTACAATAGAGAGTACCATACTCTCAGGCTACCAGCTCCTGACTGACTAACCTATACACTTACAGCTAACACATTAACTATGTACAGCAGCCCAGACATGCCACACTACAGAGGCTCCAGAGGGCCCGACACTCCCCTCACTTCTAATGTGAATGCCCCCATTCACTAACCCCAGCATGTCAATAAACAAATCCTAAAAGTTATACAATAATAACCAAATCGAAAATTGGGCTAAATCAGTCATGGAATAAACTTAAAATTATTCACAGCATTTGACTTAACAATCTTACACCGCAATTATCCTTAAAATTATGGCAATGTATAAATATAAAAAAATAGACTATCTAAATACAATATCACATTGTTTATGGACGAGACAACTTTCCAAATGCTTACACAGCTGAGATAAAAATTTCTAAAAAAACATCACCAATGTTAATATGTATTGACATATTTCTACATCAATAAACATTAACACTAATGTTTAAATCAAGCATTTCTTAAAATAAATAAATATAAAATCAAATCCATTACAAGTTTCTCTCCTAATTTCTATTGTTGCCAATTAATTCACTGTTATAAGTCAAAATCAAATCTGTAAGTACTTCTCCTTCTAAAATAAATCAAACCAATCATGCAATCTTCCATCAGCCACAAATTAAACCAATTACACTCAAGCACTCACCAAGCAAATATCACAAACATCATCAACTTTTAAAGATTACTCAAATTCTCAAAAAATGGATCTGCTCTATTTAGGAATGGCCTCCAATTAGGTCTTACATATTCTTTCACCAATTAAAAAAATCAAATCTAAAGTTTAACAGTTTGCTTCCCTAATTACCAATTCCATATTGGCGGTACTACTGTTCCAACATTAATAAGTTACATTTCTTTCCTAGGTTTCGAACATTCCTGAGCTTTCAATCCCAATGGAAACTTTTGTTTCTCTTTTAATTAATTCTAAAAGTGACAAGTGCTTCTTTAAACAAATGCTCTCATATCCCAAAATTAAAATAAAAAATATTTTAATACTAAGGCTGCAATTTAAATGGTCTCCTGCATGTTTGTTTTAATATTACATTTTAACTTCTAATCACAGTAATTCTCTCCCAAGACTTTACTAATTGTGCTTCCATTACTAAAAAATAAACATTAAATTGCAAAATTCAACTCCCTAATTGATCTGAATAAACAAATGCAATTCAAATTAAAATATTCACTAAGAAATCCATGAACTTAAATGAATCAATAAAGCAAGTAATTATTCTGTGCACTAAACAAAAACTTAGCCTTCTCTATTCAGTTCTTTTAATCTTCATTTGTTATTCTTTAACTTCGTCCCTGCTTAATCTGGAATTCTCTAAGATGATATGGTCACAGTTTAGGTTTTGCTGTCATCTGCTGCTTGGCTTGATCCATTGAAGCGTCCCTCATTGGAGTCAGCTGCAAATGTTGCTTTGGTCCCTTCTCCTGTTGAAATAAGTTTTACTGTCTTCTTAAGTCCAATTTGGTAATGTCATCACCAGCGCAGGTTGAGCTTGTTGTTGAACTTGCTCCCACCACAGTTGATTAACAATTCACTGTCATGTGGATTTCCATGGTTTCCACAAACAGCTCCCTGCATAGTCACACTGGTGGTTCTGACTAGGTCTTCTCCAAGTTCCGGTCCTGATGAGTTTCTTCAGCCCACTGCACCTTTGCTTCCTGGAAATGCACTGCTCCCACTGTATTCTATGGTGATCAATCACAGAACACAAAAAAACAGCACTTCCCTCAGCTGTGCAAAGTCACAATGGAGTTTCTTCTCAGAATAGCTTCAACTTCTCACCATTGCACTGTTAGATGATATCACTGGCAGAAAAAGTTACCAAGATGGCTGATTACTGCTGTGAAGCAGCTATGAAACGGCCTGCGCCCCAAAGGTTAAATCACAGCTAAAAATTACATGAGCTGAAGGTTTCAAGCCTTAAAACCAAGGAATTAAAGTAATCAAATCAAAATATTAATAATTATGGGATTCATTGCAAAAATATTGAAAAATATTTAAAAAATATCTATATTATCAAAAATATTTCTGAACAAAAATTCAGAATTTAAAAATAATTACTATAAAAAATTAAAAAAATCCCAAAATCACAAAAAAATTATCAATTCCAAATTCAATGTTTTCAGTCATGCAAAAAAATGTTAAAAAATATCCATTAATTCAGCACAAATTAGAACTATCATTTCTTACCAATTTCATTACACAAAATTCATTAACTTCAATTTATTCACCAACAATTTTAAGAGTCATTTGAAACATTTTGAAGCACTCCCCCCCCTTCTAAGGTACTTTAACTCTACTTTTAACTAGTTTGAGGGCTAACTACTTCAAATTCTTAACAAAACCAGCTCTTTTTTGATGAATCACAAATTTACCTCTGTCTACCACTGCCCTATGGGTTCTACATTCAGTCAGAAATAACCTAGCAAAAATCAAACTTTCACCATGCTCATGCTGTAAACACATATTTATTACAACTCTGTCCTTGTTCTTTGCAGTTTTCTTTTTGGTAGAGTTCCATTCAATTTTCCTGGTTTTCCTGTTACTTAATCTATATTTCAGAGTCCTCAAAAGCATCCTGGTTATGGTGACTTTGGCTGTTTCAACTTTCTTATCCTTTTTTGTTTTATTCACCTTATTTTCTTCCTGAACTTCTTTACAAAATCCAGCTTCCATATTATGGTCAAGTCCAATTCCATTAATGTCATTTCCCCACTTTTCCAAGTCTGGGTTTCCATCAATATTTCTACAAAAAGCCATCATCCTTTGAACTGGATATTTCAGTGGTTTACCTGGTCTAAGAGAACCCTTAATGTGCACCCTATTCCCTGAAGTGTCAGCTAATTCCACAGTTCCATACTTGTTACTAGGTAAAGCATCATATGTGGACAAAAAGCTACTTCCCAAAAGTACATCACAAGGTAAACAATCCATTACAAAAGCTACTACAGGCCATATTTCATCACCAAATTTCAGATTAAACTTAACCTTCATTTTAGATCCCATCTTCTCTCCATTTGATACAGTATTCCATTTCTTAGGTTCTGCATAGGTCTCCAAAATAGTGCAATACTTCACAAAACTTTTCCTAACAAAAGCTGAAACTGATCCTGTGTCAAATAAACACTCCACTGGGTGTTCTTCTATGCTTCCCTCAATTACTACCAAATTTCCTACTATAGATGAATCCACATCCTCTGTAATTGCTGGCTTTCCTGGTTCTACAGCAGATATCCCTCCTTGATAATCATCTGGTATTGCAATTTTAGCTACCTGTCTCTGAGGTTCTTTTGATAGTTTCCTATCAATAGTCATCATTGTTTCCATCATCTGCTTAAACATATCCACCAGTTTATCTTTAGACACTCCAGCATTAGGTTGATTTTGTACTTGGCCTTCTTCCTGTCTATTTCGATTGCTTTCCCTGTAAGTATTATTGTTATTTAAATTACTACTTCCCTGGGTGTTCTGTCCTGGTTTTCTCCAATTGAAATTAGTGGATCTATAATTGCCAGTATCTTGATTTGGTGATCTCTTCTGATATTGTCTCTGCAGACCATTTTTATCCCTCTTCTTAAAGTCTTCTCTCCAAGCTGGGCAATCCTTCCTTAACTGTCCAGTTTTATTACAACCCCAACATTGGTAGACTGTGGTTCCTTTAGCATCATATGCTACACAAATTCTATGGATTGGACCTTCTACCTCTGGAAACATTAGATCCTCTGGATTAGGATCTTCATCCTCTTCTTCAATTCCAGGTCTTCCATCCACAATAGCAATGATTGAAGGTTTCTTATCCTTACAAGGTACATCTGATCCTTCTCTTAAAAATGGCTGACTTAACTTTTCATCATTTAACAAGATTTCTGGGTATTTTCCCTCTATTTTCCTGCAAAATTCTCCCAACTCATCCAAATTGTGTGCTTTAGCTTCCAAGTCCATCACATCCATATATTCTGGTCTTAAGCGCTCACAAATTGATCTGACTAATCTTCTTTCCTTTTGAAAATCTCCAGCTTCATAATTTAAGGCTATCATTTCACTAATGAAGACTTCAGCTGGTTGACCATAGAGTTGCTTTTTCTTACTTAGCCGTACTGCTGGATTATGTAGCAAAGGATCATCCACAAACCGTGTTAAGCAAGCATCCTTTAGGGCATCATAAGAAGTAGGTACAACCTTCATTTTTACCAGATTACTATACCATCCTCTGGCTCCAAGTTCCAAATGTGAAGGTAATCTCTTCCACAGGTCTCCTTTATTCATACCCCATCTTACTCCTTCTTGTTCAAACTCGTCAAACCAAGCATAAATATCTTCATTTGGAGCATGTTCAAACTTAGGTTCCCTCGTTAGCCATCTCTTCATAAATGGGTCTTCTGGAGGTGGGTCCACAGTATTCACTGGATAAACTCTTGTATTAGTTGCAAATCCTTTTCCTCCATTATTTCTTCCAGAGTGTCTCCAATTGTCTCTTGTGAACTGTTGATTTTGGTCTCCTCTTCCATTTATTCTTGCTGGAAACTGAGGTTGAACTCTAGCTGTTCCTGCTCCCATGGCAATGGTTAATCTACTAGCATCCTCCTGTGAGATAGAGTCCTGTTCTTTTCCTTTAGTGTTGTCTCCTTGAATAGATGGATTATACAATAAATCTAAATTAGAGTTTACATAAGGTTCTGCGGTATTATTTTGTTCCTGCTTCTCAACATTGCTTTCAAAAGAGGGTGTCAAACCGGATTGTTGAGCTAATACAGCTTGCCACATATCCTTCAATGTGTTTTTAGTTCTTTCCCTTTCATCAGCAGCTTGAAGCATCTGCAGTTTAAAAGCATCTAAAACATTTAATAGGGAAATAGGTTTTTCTTTGGGTGTCTCCACAGATCCATGTAATTCAAATTTTCTTAACCCTGAAGATATATCTAACCCCTTCTTTAATATCTCACCCCTCACAGTATTCCCAACTACTTCTTCAGGCTGACTTTCCAAATTTTCCTCCTTCATTCCATCCACAGCCATTATTACTGT
This sequence comes from Polydesmus complanatus, assembly GCA_034692225.1. Classification (NCBI taxonomy): domain Eukaryota; kingdom Metazoa; phylum Arthropoda; class Diplopoda; order Polydesmida; family Polydesmidae; genus Polydesmus; species Polydesmus complanatus. The sequence continues at coordinate 538 of JAQGAZ010001272.1, read as the reverse complement.
ATCTGGATTACCATTGCTACTGCTGTTTACTTCTTCAAGATCAATCTTCTCTTTTGCTTTTCCAGCCGTAGTCTCCTCCAGTATTTCAGTAGATGAATTCAAATAAACTTCATTTATGTAAGGCTCACTGATTACAGTCCTAGAGCTTAGAATTTCAATAGGTGTTTTCTCTATATTGGCTGCCAAGACTCTCAACAAGTAATTCCAAAAGTCACATAAACCTACTCCACAGTACTTAAAATCCACCCACTTTAAATAACCAACAAGCAAATAAGTACCACTAGCTAAATAAACAAGTAGGTCCATTGTACCCATCAGACTCAATAAAATCAGAAACCAACAACTGAGAATGATCAAATCAAATACTCAAAGAAATTATTTTAATTGCAGAAATCTCAAATTCAGATAAATAAATCAAGAGTTTACTAAGTCAAGTTACAGTAGTATTCTATAAAGCTACTATAGCTCTATTGACAGTCCTTAGCTATACTATATGCTAATTATATGGATCTTAGTCAACTTGAACACTCACTCACTT
>JAQGAZ010001271.1:0-32928 GCA_034692225.1 Polydesmus complanatus | reverse complement strand
CTTTTTGATAGAATACTAAAATTCTAATAAAAACAGCAAACATTTTTTTTTTGCTGTATATAAATGCACTAATATAAGGTGTTTTTAAAAAGGCAGTCAACGTTTAAAAGAACAACTGCGTTTTCTTAATTATCAAAAAAAAATGAAATCGGACACTTATTTCCGGACGGAGGGAGTAATACGTAAATGTCTAGTTTTTGCCTTATATATGAATTTTAATAGTTTTTGAATGAAGCTAATATGTTTTGCGAGAAGTCATTTCAGATTACTGTATATGTAAATAGGAAACTTTTATTTTATAATCAAAAAGTTTTTTCCGTTAAATTTTTTTTTTTACTTTTTACATTTTTATTTGAGGCGTTTAAAAGTTGATTTTTTTCAGTTTTTAGCAAAAATGCCAGATAATTTTGGATTAAAAAAATTTGAAGTACATTTGAAGAAATTAATTTGTAAAAAATCTACTAAATAATTATTATTATGTGTACACAGAAATGTATCTTAAAGCACAGTGGATTAACTTCAGAATAATTAAGAACTTATTGTTTTTTTTCTTTTTATCCACTTTAATAATAATAATAATAACATGTAGATTAACTTCGGTTGGTATTTTAATGTTCTATTTTTTATCAATCAGATTGTTCACCGTTATTTTATTTTATTGACTTTTTTTTCTGGTGTGTGAAAATGTTTGCGGCTGGTTTTATACTTAACAAAACACGTTATACAGTTATCTTAATGAAATCGCTCGCTTCCTTATTGCTTACAACTCCCTCTCATTCGTTACCATCTCAATTTTGATTTTGCAGAACACAATAGAGATAGAACCGTATTAGTTCATCTTTTTTTTTTTTACATGACTCCTTCAACTTCACCTTTGAACCAGGAATACTTCGCTCACTTTCACAACCTGCGAAACGCATTGAAAGTTTTATTTTTATGTTATCAGTTTTCATTTTAGTAAGAAAGGAAATTAAAAAAAAAAAATGGTACAAGTAAATTAGATTTAAATTTTTTTTTTTTTTTTATTTTCGGATACCGGGTTGTGAACATTAAAGTAACTAGCAATCTTTCACCTGAAACAGATTTCGAAATTAAGTTCACTGTTGTTGATTGCTCGAGTCTAATTAATAATTTTAGTAAAATAATCTTGGGCAAATGTTAGATTACACCTACATTCATTTCCTTTCTTAACTTTTTTTTGGGATTTGTAAAAGCGATGGTTAACCATCGGTAGTGTTTTGATGTTAATTATGTTGCGAATGTTGTATAAGTTGTTTAATAGATATTTTTTTTTTCAGGAAAGCGAGAAAAAAGGATAAAGATGTACCACCGCCTTCGCCCGATGAGACCAAATTGTATTTAGAAGAAGCTGTGTTAGAGCGAAAGATACCGGATTCTGATCTGAGACAATTGGTCGACCTCCCCGTCGGTTTGGATTATAACGAATGGCTGGCCTCTCATAGTGAGTAGCTCTACCAGAAATACAGTAAATTAATAAATAAGACATTTGAGCTTAACAAAAATGTCACCATAAATACATTTACGTTGATTTAAGATTATTGCTTTATGTGAAACATCTTAAACCTTCTCCTTCTCGTCTAAATTTAAAACCTAGAAAACTATATTATCATTTTTTAATCAAAATTTACTTTTTTGATTATTATCCTATTGTTGATGATGGTTGGCCTACATTTAAAACCTCAGGATTGTGTTAATAGTAATACAGTACATTGTTGCAGTTAAACCCAGTCAATTAGTAAATCATTTGAAAAGTGGGTTTTAATTTTAAACGCAAGTAAAACAATAGACTAGTCGCAATCTTCTGGGCCATTAAATGCATGAATTGAGTCGGAACTATTGTAGAACAAAATAATACACTTATACGCGTAGCTTGTCTTTTTGATTCGCCCATCAACTATTGTTTTGATAGATTGCAGATAACAGCGAATTATGTTTTCGGGAACTATAGTTGCTAACCTCTTTTTCTACCTTTGCTCTTTCTTAGAAGATGTTTACTTGTTTCTTCTAGATAACTTATTGTTTCTTTTTTTTTTTTATGACTGAGGTCGTTGGAATAATTATTCCTTAACGGAAAAAATAACATTTTTACTGATTTTCTTGTACGTGATTCATTGCTGAGCTTATTTTTATTTTCAAAAGAACCATGTTTGCGGTAAACTAAGCTTTACTTTGTATTCATTAGTCACGGCTAGAATTTTTTTGGAAATCATTTTTTTGGAGTTAATGCAAATGTAAACATTTCTGAGATGTTTTAATTTATACGAGTACTTTGCAAACATTTTTATGATTTTAATTTAATTTTGTGGTAGACTTTTTATGACATTTTTAGCTTTTATTTGGACATTTATAATTTTACATTTTTGCATTAAAAAAAAAAACTCTTTGCAATTAATAATGAACAGCCGTTTATTGAAATAAAATTTAATAGTAAAAATAAAGTCGAGAGTAAATAAACAAAAAATTAGTTCATGGCTACTTTGTTACAATTTACAAGTCGTTTCTGAAAGTCTATAAATTCATTTAATGAAGTTTTCGTTTAATGAAATAAGTTTTCTGAATATGAATAATTTAGTTTTTAATTGAAATGTAATTACAAAATAAAATATTAAAGGTTAGAAAAACATTTCTTATCTGCATCAAACTGAATAGACATGTTTTGAGGTAATAGTCTAATTATACCGTAATATGTTTGCTTAACCATCACTGTACTTCATTACAAGATTTTCTAGTAAATTGCATACTGCGCAGTTATAATAAGTGCACTGAAACTTTCTGAACACATTATACACGTAGTGCTGTATCAATTTACTATTTGCTCATGAAAGTGCTCGCGTTTTTTACTTGCCTTAATTTGTGATGCATGCAAAGTAAACCTATTCTTAATTGCGTATTAGACTTGGCCTACATTTGATTATCATCATCTTTATGTACGTACAGTGGAACTCCAATATTCGTCATAGCGAAACAAACAAAAATAAAATTATAGCATTGGATAAATTCTTAAATCCTGTCATATTGTAGAATCAATATTTTTTTTAAAGTAATTTTTTTTCTTCCGGACAAAATTCAAATTTACGGCTGGGAACCGATTAAACTACTTTTAATGATGTTCTATGGGAAATGTTTGTTCGATATTCTCTATTTTCGGTATTCGTCATTTTCTCTGGAACGGATTAATGTAGTTATTTTAAGTTGGGAGTTATTAGTGCAGATATTGGAGTTGCACTGTATTGGGATGAATCATTGCAAACCTTATTGCTAGCATAAAGATGCGTTGACGTAAATATCACTTTCACTAATTGCATTCATTACACACTTGAGTACGATATTTAATTAATATAGATCGAAATAATCTCGATATTTATTTGTATAAGATAGAAAGACAAAGACAGGGGAAAAAAATCTATTTAGCAGACACTTAATAATTAGAAGGTGAATTTTTTTAATTTGCGTTTCGAGGTTCTTTTGAGATGTAAATAAGCCTCGGTATCATCTCGGTATTCTCAAGTATGCTTGGCTCACTCTTTCTTTTATACAGTACTGTCAAATAAGATTAACTTGAAACTACTTTTTGAATAAGACCAAAATTTAGACGAATTTAAATTTAATCTTGAATGTTAAAATTGCCTTTGATGCCAATGAAACTTTAAGATTATATCGTTATTGTAGTGAAATACAGTATAGAATTATAAATTTGATATGCGTAAAATTTTAGGGAACGGAGAGGGCTATGTCAAACTTGCAAGCTGCAGATTATTTGAAAAAAAAAATTATTGTTAGCCTATTCAACCTATTGTTTTAATACGAGGACAGTGCTGGTATCCTTAATGCTTTGTGAATGCATTTTTTAAAAAGTTTATTGAGAATTTTTTTAATTGCTTTGTGGTAGCATTGACAGCTTTTGCATCTTAAAATCTAGGGAAGACGAAAGAGACTTTTATAATAAGAAATTCATTTTTTGAGAATCTTTTTTAGTATGAAATTTTGTTTATGGACGTTTCTATAGCAAATAGTTATTACTCGAGCGTTTTTATATGGCCATTGGCTCATAGGCCTACATTGTACGTTAGGCTAAGTAATGTTTTAATATTTTACGCTTATCGGAATTTTTTTTAAATGTATTGGTTGACAAAAAGACTTTGAGAAATCTTTGTGCAATATTTACGTATAAACAAAATAATAATGAAATCAGCTCTACATTCACTTAAATCGATATGCACGATCAATTTGCTTCATTGATTGCTTGTCGTTCATTGTGGTACATTTTAGAAAATTAAAAGTAATTTTTGTTTTTACAGCTATTGCTTTTTTCGAGCATATTAATTTAATTTATGGAACGATCTCAGAGTTTTGTACTATGTCGGGATGTCCAGACATGGTGGGAGCAGGACAGAGGTAAGCTCATTCTTTAATAATCAAATTAAAAATTGTTAAATGCTTATGTATTGATTAATTGATTGTTTCTGTATTGTTAACAGGCAGTACCAATGGTACGATGAAAAAGGAAAAAAGTGTAAAATAGCAGCCCCACAGTATATCGATTACGTGATGACCTTCACGCAGAAAACGATTAACGATGAAACTATATTTCCATCAAAGTCTGGCAAGTTATTTATTTTGAATTTTGATTCTGGTCCAAAGTTGGAATAATTATGTTTTATCATTTCAAATACAGTAATAGGACTTATATAGCTTACTATTTCAATATTTTTTTTTAATTTTCTAAAAATAATATTGATAAATTTTTAGTATAATCGACTTCTAAATTTGGCAAGTTATGTTCAGAAACGTAAAACAAGTTTCAAAATAATATAGGGTACCGCTATTCATATACATGTACAGTATAATTGCCGTGCCATATTACAAAAGCAATTCTAATTTGCAAAAAAAATAGAAAGAATGCAAGTTTTTTCTCCTTTGATGCGAATTAGACGATGCAATAACAGTGCATTGTATTCGTAAAATCGTTTTGAAGCATTGCATAATAATTATCATTAAGTCATAGTCATTAATTTTGTCTTAATTTAATGCTTTAAATTGATTCGACCCTTTTATTCCAACTTTTGAGATCTTATTTTGCAACTATCACCTTTTTAATTTACATTTGTATTTATTCCAATGCAGGGAATGAATTTCCAAGTTCGTTTGAATCGATCGTGAAGAAGATTAATCGTTTACTATTTCACGTTTTGGCCCACGTTTACCACGCCCACTTCAAAGAGTTGTGGATGCTGGGATTACACAGCCATCTCAACTGTTTGTTTGCGCACGTCATTTTATTTAATGAACGTTTTAAACAGATTGACGACAAAGAGATTGAAATACTAAACGATCTAATAGTCGCTTTAAAATTAAAATCCGATCTCAATGATCTCACCAAAAGTGAAGAAAGTGATGATAGTGAAACGACCGCGCACCAAGCAGCGATAGGTGTGTCCTCTTCAGGAAGTGGTGGAGACGCGGCTGTCGCTACAGCTTTAAGACAAAACGGTAGTGAAAATCAACGGCTTGCGAAGGATGGAAATGGACTGACGAACTCTTCGTCTGTTTCTTCGAATTCTTCATCCACCGCAGGCATGACTACAACATCGGAATTGGCTTCTCTAACATGCGAGGACGTGAAATGGCAACAGCATTAGCTACTCACTGCTCTAGTTTGGGACGATAATACAGCGTAAGATAATGCTATACGAAATCTTAGATCTATTCCTATTTGACAAGTTTGAGATATTTTCCTCGTTGCCTATGAAATTTCTTAAATTACAGTGATCAATATTACATGAAGTGTGTATCGAATGAAGGTTTGATGTAACCTGTAATGCAAACGATTCTAGAATGTTAGCGTATTTTGGAGGCCGACTTGTGATGATATCTTCCATTCCTCGGAATTATCAAAATATTTGAAGTGAGAGTGGGTTTAATGGTAGAAGTTTCACTATGAATAGTTTTATTGTAAATGAATATTTTGTGATATATCATTAATTTTAAAACTGCAGCTTTTGTTATTAATTTATTAGATCCCATAAAATCCGTAATTTAAAATAGGGCTACAGATACATTTTTTAAAGTTTTAAAAATGTTATTAATTTTTGTTTAATAGATTTACTTTGATTTGTTGTTTACGATGAGGGTAATTTTATTGAACTGTATTTTTAGTTAAAAATTGTTTATAAGTTAAAATATAATCATATTGTAATTAGATTTTCTTTATTAACTGAAGTCTGTTACAATTGATTAATTTGTTTTTTAGTTTAAACATGTATTGCAATCCGCAGCCCTATTTCACTTGCGTGTTAGAATTTTTGTTACTGGTGATACCTTATATTATAGATAGTGATATTTTTTTTACATCGTTACCTCTCTTATTTTTTTAGTTGACTTGCACCGTACTATGGGTCCGAAGTGGAAAAATTTGTTTATGCAAGCACCGCTTTTTATTTTAGTATTCTTTACTGCCCTTATATCGCCATAGATTAAACAATTCAAAATCAATTATTATTACGTCAATTTCAAAGCCCAAAATCTGCAAGGTCTATAAAATAAAAAGATAGTTTAAACGTTTTTATATTTCAACCAATTTTTGACTGGCCATTGAAATTAACTATGTATTTCGGATCTACCACGATTATTTTATATTATCGGTTTTGTGCAAGAAGTCTCTAATAATTTAACGTCGCAATTTTGTAAAATAACTGATTGGATTTTCTCTTTTTGTTTAAGAAATTAAGTTTAATAAGGAATCTTGAAGTTCAGACTCAGTTGAACGTTAGTGACTCTTGAATTGAACTGATAGTATTAAATTTTATAAGGTTGTGAGCCAGTAAAGTAGCGTTTTTTGCCTGTCTATTTAACACTTATTAAATGTACTGAAAATAATAATTTCTTTTTATTTCAATTTTTGAGACTTTTTGCAAAAATAAGAGAGTAGCCTACCATTATTTTACTGTAGTTAGTAGGCTTGTTAATTACCTAAATGTTCAATTCTTACGGTATTTATTTCTTGAATTAAGAGATAAATTTCTTGACAATCTTTAATAGGCAATTTTGTCATCTTAAAAAAATAAATTTGGAATATCCGCAGTTAATACACTTCTACAATGACTCTTAAATGCAGAGCATTCGAAGATGACTTTAATAAATCTAGAGTAGAGAATAAATTAATTTCTACCTCTAACCCGCATCTTTCCCACTTATAATTTTACAGATGTTATATTCTTTTAATAATTACGCTGATATTACATTTTTTAATTCAAAGTTTAACTTTTCCTCTACAATCTACATAGATCACAACTTTACTGTTTGCGTAAGACTTGCAAATCTCTTCAGTTAAATCTGAGAGTAATTATTCAAACTAGATTTTATCCACCACTCCTCGGTGGAAGTTTAATTGAGGTGATATAGAAGATAGATTTAGATAGAATTGATCTGAATTTAGGTTTTTTTTTTAGAAGAAAAAGAAAAACTAAAAAAATGATATGCATAGATAAAATTATAAAAGTTGTATAAATATTTATATTGAAGAAGGAGAAAAGAATTAGCCTGTACTCTATTTGTCTACAAAGATATTCTTCGTATTCGGTATATAAATATATTATGTATCACATATTCCTAAGTAAAATGCGCACATTAAGCTTTACTAAGAAAAAAAAAAAAGCTGCAATATCAAATACGATATTGCATACTCCTTATGCCTTGCATTTTAATACACTAATTACCGGAAAAATAGATGAAAGTAACGCAGCTTCATTATGTCGGACCAATCTTTTCAGTTGATAGAACTTGGATTGGCAATTAAAGCACGCTTTTTATTATTGTCATGTACATGTTTTGAGAAAGAGTCAAAAGGTCACCGGAAAAAATATCATAAAACATAATGCAAAATTTGTAATGATTTTATAAGTTTTTTAGTTATCCTAGTTTCAGTTTTTTTTTAATAAATAAATAATAAGCTGTTGTTGTAAAAACACCCAATTTGCAAAAAAAAAAAATTTTTTAAATAATTACATAATTTTGACAAGCAAAAGATTGAATTTTAAATTACTTGGATCAACAAAATTTCGTCAAGAAAATGTTTAAATTATGGAATATATTTTGTTTTTATGATAATTTTTGGTGAGTTTTTGATACGTGAAGCGTATGATGATTTATGTTTGGTTTTGTAAATGGCAATTTAAGATTTAGCGGTTTATATTAAGAATTGTTGTGTTTTGGTTGGTGTTTAAAACTCGATTTACCGTAATTATCATCCCGAGCAATTATTGGTAAAAGATTGTTAACCTTTCCTGCGGTGAAAAACCAATCTTTGTAATTTCGTTTATAAGAATTATTATTGTTAATTTTCTGAATTGATCGATGCACCGTAAATTGAACACAGTTTTATGATTAAGAGGTAATGTGGTGTTAATTAATGTCTTTGTACCGAAAGTACTTGGTCAATACTAGTCAAATCGAATAAATTATATTATTTGAAAATGCTGTAGTTTTTAATTTCTTTTTAAAAAAAAAAAAAAAAAATTTGATTTGTAAACAGTTACTCATATTGATAAAAAAAAAATATTAGGTTATCATTTTGAATCTGAGTTTATTTCCCGAAATAGTGACGTTTTATAGAAGATAATTTTGTGAATCACAAACTACGATCAATATTTTCGTTGTAAGGCTTGTTGGCTACTAATTGCACAATTGAATTTCGTTAGAACAATTTTGTAGTTGTATATTTATTCTAGTAAAAAATACCGTTTATCTAACTGATAAGCTTTTTCTTGTGCTGATAAAATATGCCATGATATTAGAGATATCAGATTAATTACTTTATTAAATAATTCTTTTACATAGATTCCTCAACAAAAAAAAAAGTAAACATAAAATTTTTGGTTTAATAATTTTTACCAGATGGGAAAGCCAATTGTATTTACTTGCGAATTATAAAATACAGTATTTGGATATTATATTTCTGATATAAATACTATTTAACCATGGTTACCAGTAGTTTTGGTTTAGCAAAATTGATCGTAATTCTGCTTGTTTTGGGTAAGTTTGAAAATTTGATATGTTTGATAATATGCGTTCTCATTTTTAAAGCCAAAAATAATACTTAGGATATATTAGCTGTGACAACGAATTGTGGTGCTTACAGTGCAGTTGGTCCAACACCAACACTTACTCTTCATCCAATGGCACAAGTAATTCTACAGGGGATCCGTTATGTAGCAACGTAGATTTAACAGATATAACTATTTTTCCTCCAAACCCCATCTCGCCAATTGTCAATCCGATGTGCACGTACGAGTCTTCGGCTTACTCTCGGTTATTAGAAGGACCGTGCTATGACTACGCGTGCTATGCCCAAGGAAGGTCTTGTGTGAAATGGACGACTTACATGGATGGTAAATTAGTACCTACCGTACAGTAATCCCACGCTGTTCGTGGACTCAATTCATGCAATTGAATATAGGAGGCAAAATATGGGCGAAACTTCCGTATAATGTTTTTTATTGATGAAAATGAATACTAACTGAAGGATATTTGAATTTGCTTTCGATTTTGCTGTCCCATTCGCGGCTTATGAGGAAAGTAAAAAGAACTCGAATATTGTACCACCAATTTTATTCCAATTTATGGTAATAATTGGACCATTGGTTCATGGTAGATTGGTTAGAAGAAGCTTCGACCAAAGGAGCCTTCGAAAGGTCAGGGTGGACCAATTGCTATCATGAATGTTATTGGGAGTAAATGGTTGATCTCCTTTTACTTTCCCCGTAAGCCGCCGCGTATGACGTGGGTTTACTGTAATTATTTTCATTCATGTTGAGGTTATTACTAATATTGAATTGAATTTAGATAACTTGGTGAATGTTACGAGACTTTGCGCAGTGACCGGAAGTACTACTAGCGGATGTTATAAGCAGCACGTAGATGTTTACGACTGGGAAGTTTGCATATGCAACGACCAACAGTTTTGCAATCATGGACAATCGCTTACATATGATCGATCTTTGTTGTCAATGTTAATTTGTATTAGTGCACTTTTAATAACACGTTGTTTAAATCATTTACTTTAATTTAATTAATGGATCCTTATTAACGTTTGATTTCGCTGACTGACATAAAGGAAAATGTTTATGAATACTTATCACAAATTATATTCTTTAGATATTGAATTGAATTTTATTTGCCACCTTTAAAGGTAAACTTGTACAAATTAGGTACCTATTAGCATACTGTATAATATGTCAATAACAATAATTATATACAATAAATATACTATCAAAAATAAAAAGTCTGGACCAGTACCGGTAGAAAAACTTTCGTGTTAAATAAAATTTAAGTTATATTCAAATTTGCATGTATATGTATCGAATTAAATCGTTAAGAAAAGTATTTTTATGTAATTAGTATTATTAGTTTTTGACTCGTGTTAAATCTTTGCCGCCATTTATTGCTTCTTTACCGCCAGCGGCTTACCAGCTCGAGTTCACGGCACCCAGAGACAATATTTTTTGCCCTTCCCTACCCACTCGTCTCAAGTAAAGAAATAAAAGTCATAGGGTCAAAAAAAATTTAATGTGTTTTGCACCTAATAATACACATTAAATTTTAAGCCCATTTGGTCCATTGTTTTAAGTGCCCATCCACCTTTAGTAATGGAGTTATTGTACTGCATTCTTTTTTTTTTTTGCACCCAAACATTTTCATAAATTCTAGTAAAAAAAAAAAAAAAATTTATACAAAAAAATCTAAATATTTATTGGTCTTTGTTACCCAAAACAATATATTAATTTTTACTTGATTAAAGCCCAAAAGTTTTTTTTTTTTGAAAATAATTATTGATTAATCACAAAAACTGGGATATTATTCATTTAATTTACTTTTCAATTTTTGCTCAAAATACATTGTCATAAATTACATTCAAAATATTCGATTAAAAAAATTATTTAAAATGACCATTTCCTATATGAATAAGTAATTTGTCAATAAAAGTTAACCAATTCCAAATGAGAAAAGTAACAGCATACATCAATGGAGTAATCACACGCTTTACAAGCTATTACTCAACCACCCGCTATACAAACTTATTTCAAAACAAAACAAAAAAAAAGACTATATTTAGCAGAAATATGATAAAAAAAAACAACTTTTAAAACATAATATAGAAAATGTATGCCATTTGAATTATTACAATGCACAGTTATTCTTATCCCACATTCGATGTTTCATAAAAAACCAAAAAGATAAAATTCATCCAATTATTTTACCAAAATGGTAATAAAATTTGCGCTTTAAAATATTTACATTTTAGACAATTAAAAATTCAACTTAAAACACCACAAAATTTTAAAATATCTTTTGTCAATAAATGTTTGCATTTTTCAAAGCGTTGCCACGTTGTCATCAGGTGAGCGACTGCTTTATATTCTTGGTTCAACAATTGATAGGTACAACTAAAGCGCAGCACAACTAAAACGTTGCTATGTTATAGCTGCCTTCTCCTATTGGTGATATTGATGTCCTGGCTTGTGCAAAATTGAGGAGTTAAAGGTAAACAAGTCAAGTACTTACAAAACTCGCACTCGTAGATAGGGTACACGTAGAAGGCAAGGATTAAACCTGCAAAGAGGATGGCCACGGTAGCCAAACAGATCCAGATTAGGGTGATCTTGCTTCTCCGATCATAAGTGCCGAACGACACAAAAGGCAGCAAGGCAAAAGACAAAAGAAAACCAAACACAAAGCCAAAAATATGGGCATAGTTATCCACCCAGGGTAATAGTCCAAGAATAAAAAGCACTCCTAAAATTGCCAACAACTTGAAAAGAGCACTGGCCGGCTTTTTTAGCATCTTCCAACAGTGAATAACTTCCACCATTAGGCACGCTAAAAGTCCGAACTGAGAACCAGCTGGCCCAACCTATTCAAATAATTTAAATCAAAGAATTAAAACTTTTTTCATAGAAGAAATCTTAATATTACCTCCGCTCGGTATGGTACAAAGATGGCGCTGGCTAAATTTCCAGCCACGCCACTCACCATGTATATCACACATAGTCTTACAGCACCAGTGAGTTTTTCCAAATCGCGCATGAGAAAATACTGCACTACAATTGTTACAAACAGATGGACTAATCTAAAAATAGATAAAATTGTTCGAATAATTAAATTAAATTTTTATTAAATAATAAAAAAATTAACCCTGCGTGAAGAAATATTGACGTCCAAAGCCTATACACTTGATCAGGAACACCGGGTTTATAAAAGGGGATCATTCCACATATATCGTCTAAACATGAAACCTGTAAATATTTGCAATCATATTAGCTTTAAATTAAAATCAAGAAAACTTTATATTGTAAAAGTACATAAAAAAATTGCGCATCACCTGAGAACATAGCGCTGCTTCTTCATGAAAATAACCTTTGACAAAATCACAATAATCTCTTGTAGTCATCCTGCATTCTCCTAATATTCCAATACAACAAGGATGTCCAATGACCTCACAAGCCATATGATCTAACGTTACACGACTTAAATCTGTGCGGTATTTTCTCCGGCATATCTAAAACATTAACTTTTATCCAATTCCAATTCAAATTTGTAATAGTAATACTAACCGGCCACTTTGTGATATCGTCAGGCCAACTATAAGGAGGGGCTGAAGGTGGATCACTACAATAACTGTTTCAAAAGAATTTTGAATTTGTATCAAATAAACCTTGTACACAATTAAACAAAACAAAATACCTTGGATCTTGTCCACATACTGATCCAGAAATTCTTCCTCCTGGTCCAGTATTATCAAAGGACCATTTTTTCCAAGTTGAAATAGTTGCCTACATATATATTTGTAATACTTGGTCAATGCACATAATATATAATTTTTTTTCTGGTTAGTATACAAACTTGAATAAAAATAAAAAAAAACTTAAAGCAATTTTAAGAGTTGAAGTGATAGAATTTAAGAAAAAAAAATTTTAAAACTATGAAATAAATGAACAAAATAATGGCAAATAAAAAAGTACAAGTATCTGAGAAATGCAAGTATTCACACGTATGATAAAAAAACCCTAAACCTACCCCAGCAAGCATTCCTTGTGGAAGAGTGGAAGATGGTAATGAAAAGACAAAAGAAAAACCAAATCACCACAATTGAACAAAAATACGACTATAATTGCAAAAATAATTTCTCACCAGCTGCTTTTACCTAAAATAGCTTTTTTAGAATGTTTTGTATAGATATAAATAATATTTTTTAAATCCACAGTAAATGAATCAGTTTTGTAATATTATGTTGAGTTCAAGTATCAAATTAATGCATGATTTTAGTGGGTTAATGTCATGTCCGCAAAAGTTGTTGTGTTTTTCCTTATTTTATTTTAGGAATAATAGTATTAAAAATATCTATGAAGACTAGTAGTAAAGCAAGTTTTAAAGTACAGGATTAATGTTTAAAGTTTTAAAATATTAATGTGTATGGTCTAGACAATAAACGGCACAAGCACGAAGACAACGACAATACAAAAAATAAGAAGAGATTATGTGAAGCACTAACTGGGGAACATCCTTACAGAGCACTCGTCCCGCGAGGTCTGAACACAACCAGAGTTATCGTTACGAATGCAACAAGCGGTGTTCCTCTCTTGAGATCGATCGTTTTCAATAGCTTGAAATATATTTTGATCCCACCTCATACAAGGAGCAAACTTCGCTCCCAAATGAACAAGATCCGCCTAAATAATTGCAAAAAAAAATCAGTTAATAAATTATTCATAAAACAGAAAATTTTTTAAAAAAACTAATAACTTACTGCCCGTGGACCAATCCAAAAATTATCCGGTTCGAAATAATCCACTTGCTGCAATGAAAGACTAGTGACCAGCACCTAATAAAAATTTAAACTACAGCAAACGAAGATTCAAGAAAATAATCTTAAATATTACAAGGCCTGAGCGCTCCGTGTGTTCAAATCCTATGGGACCAAATCCATAAACGGCAAGTGATATGATAGTAATAAGTATCTGAACAGTTGTGACCCAATATGTAAAATATGGTCTAAAAATATTTAGATTTAATGAACATCTCACTTTCAACAAAACATGCAATAAAAAAGTATTTAAAAATATTAAACCTGTGATCATCCAAATCGTCCAATTGCTGTTTCACTTGAGATGAAATTCTTTCCTTGCGAAAACTTCTCCCTAAATACCGACCAACAACACCCATACCATACTGCCGCCGATCAGAATTATCAAACAGCTGATCGGTTATACGTCTCCACATACGTCTCATTCCTACACTTATGTCTTCTTCTTCTTCTCGGCCAGCAGCAACTCTCGGATCAGTAACTGATCTTCTCCACCGACCAGGAACATTCCTAAATAAAATCCATAACTCTCTTTTCAAAAAATAAGAAATCATCTTAATTCCGAACCTTGAATCAATTGTATCCTGATCAGCCTCCAACAAAACTTTATTTACAGGTTGCCGAAGTAATGATGAAAGATTAGATTGCGGTGGTGGAAGAGGCATACTTGGAGTTGAAATAGTAGGCGATGGAGATGGAATTCGATCATAAAATACATCTTCGGTTAATGAATTTTCATCAATACCAGGTGAAACATCTCCCTAAACATTTAATGAATTTTTTTTTTTAGTAAAATGTTAAATAGAATTAGTAATAAATAAATTATTATAACCAATTGGAATACCGGCGTTAGAGATTGCGATAATAAATCAGAAGACTCTTCAAAAACGCTATCTTCGTAAGGGCAAACCAATTGAGTTTCACGAGCTGCGCTAGATGAGAAATTATTTTGTGGTGCCGTTCGAATAACACTTGGTAAACTATCACTTGACAAATTTGTCCGTCGTTGCCTTACAACAGCCTGAAAGAAATATGTCAGCATAGTTTTGTAAACAAATAAAATAAGAATCATTTTACTGTAGCTAAATATGATAATCCTCCCCACGTTAACCTAGCTACCGACTCTTTCTGCCTATGAACTGAATGTAATGGGTTTTGTGGCTGTTGAGATAGATGATGACGACGCAATTGCACTCCATCCATCACGTCGCAGGACACTTGTCTTGTCCAAGTTGATGCTCCAGATGACGGCGAAGTCATATGAGATGGTTCAGAATCGGGCAAACCTGCTTCGCTATCTTCCAAAAATTCGGTTTTCAACTGCCCATATCTTTTAGAAGCCATTCTTTTTCTCCTTTCTATCCACCTTTTTCTTTGCTCATCTTCGCTCTCCCCATCAACACCAAAAAAACTGGCTGTACCTTTACGAATATAACTAAAAAAAATAATACTTTAGAAATTGCAAATCATTTCAAATTTCAAAATTAACATTTTTAATTACTTTTTAACCGTTTGAGTCCTGCTCAATGTCCTTTGCAAAAGAGAAGCCCTATTGTTGACGATGTTCTCATCATGGATCGTCCCATGAACATCAAGAGGGAAGGCGCGCGAAACTGGAACAGAAGTTTGTCTGTGAAGATTGTAAAGGGTGGAAGACGGAAGAGGAGGAGGCGCTGGACAAGACAAAGTTTGACGAAGAGGAATAGGAGGCCATTGTGGATTCACATCTGAGAAATGATCACCGGAAGAAGTTGGAGACGTGGAGTCTCGAGGAGGGAAATGATGTTGATGAAAATATCTTCTTCTTGAAGGTGGAAGGTACGCTTGGTGATCATCTTTAGAATGCCGACGGTTATTATCGTCACCTTCCTGAAGCATGACCACGGTTTACACACTTCTTCCACGTTCGAAAGATAGCTACATAAATAATATTTAAACAACCAATTATCTATCTCGCAATAACGTTTTTATTTAAATAAAAATGCAAAAAGTTACCAACGGAAATTAAGATTTTTTCAATCATGTATCACAACTTGTTGGCTATTACACACTTGAAACATTCTTCTTTTCAGCTCCCTTATATCCAGAAAATAAAGCTTTGATTAATAAAAGCACATTTAATAAATCAGCGCACTTGTAGTCACTTAACCACCAAGAAAATTAGAATGTGAAAGCACTTTCTATCATTTTCTTGCTGATAGTAGAAAGACTAGATTTCAATATTTATCAATTTTTAAGTGTAATAAATAAAAGCTGCTCCATGATAATTTGGTCAAATCAACAGGCAACCAATAGAAATGCACAATTACGTTAAGTGGGAAGAAAAATCAACAGATAAAAATGTCAATTCGAAAGCACTTAAAATATCTTTGAAAAAGTAAATAAATTTCAATAGATAATATTGAATAACTTTCTCAAAATTTTAAAAAAAAAAAAAATAAAAAACTATACCGGTACATGTACTGTAAATTCAAATTTTATACCCAAATGCACGATAATACATGTACTGTATTTTTTTTTAAAAAAATATTTTATAAATTACAACTACACGTACAGTAAGTTTGTATTTTAAAAAAAAAAAAACCAACTTACTACATATAATAATTTTGATACCAAAAATATACTCAATAGCCTACCATTGCAAACAACGAGAAAAAATAATAAATAATTATCAATAACAACGTACAAAATATTTGTGGTTATAAAACAACTCCACGCTAATAATGACACTGAGTAAAGTGCATTTGCTAGAATATTTTATTGTTGAGTAGTCATAAACAAGGTGATGTTAACCTAATGAGGAGGGTAATGCAAGATCCCTTCGTGGGCAATGAACGTCAAATTGCATCAAATTACAGCACAAGGCAAAATGTTATTAAAAACGTCAAACCACACATTTCTAATAAACAAGTAAAAGAAAATTACTCAGCAAAACTTATGCATTTAAATAATTATTAACTAATTTGTATTATGAAATGAAAGAATTGATAAAGAAAGTAATTGCTATCATCAGCTGTATGCGAGTTGCACCCAAGGCTTTACATCAAATCAAGGAGTTACTGTATAACGCTAAGTGCCAGCTGTCAACATGTTCAAAATCCCTAATAAGGTTTCGCAAATTATGCTATCCTAGCTGTTAAAAAATAAGTGTTTGAGCAACAAGAGTTAAAATAATGCCATTTGTCTCATCCGATCTCTTATTATGATTCATTCTAATCGCCTGCTTCTCCCCCCTCCCTTTCATCTCATCCTCCATTCTATCCAATGAACATAGTCAAAACAGCAGTTGCAAACGTACCAACATTTGTCAAATAAATTCCTTACATAATTGCTTTAAAATCCATCAATACTCACTATATAATTCTTATACAGCAAATCGGCCACCAATTTTCGATTTCTTGTCGGATTTCAATCCAAAATTATTCATTCCCGAAGACAAAAAAACCTCGTGCTAGATTGAACGGAAGTGCTTCGCTTCTTGTATTCTTTTTGCTTTATTATTGATAACTACGATAGTGTCGCTAGTGTGTCGCAGATTGCACAAGAGGTTATCAAGGCGTGGTTCACGTCCCAAATCCTGTTTAAATTTTTTAATTTTTCTGTTTTTAATTTTATCTCCGTAACTACTGTATTTGCATCGAGTAAATTAGTGCCAATTTTTATTGTTTACGAGCAAAAAAATTTATAAAACGCTAAAATTTAAAATATTAAAAATATTTCATCAAATTTTTTCGCATAATAAATCGTACAGGGTGAACATTGATAAAAAAATTACAATATGTTCGTCCAAATTCTGTATTTTATAAAAAAAAAGAAATTTCAAAGCTCTGCCTTCTTAAAAGGAACTTTACTGAACAATTATTATTTTTCTCTAGTTATTTAAAAAAAATAAAAATAATTAACAGAGTTTCGCTTTAAATAGCAAACATTTTGAAAACCCTGTGTAAAGAACAACTATAAAATTTGACAATAATTGTCAAATTTCGACCAGCTATTATCCAAAAAAAAGTTTAATTAAAGACAAAATTAATTTCGAGTAAAGTTTGCATTAAATGTATTTTAAATACACTGCTGTAATAGTCATTATAATAGTCGACGTGAAAACAAAATACCGGTAGCAAAAAATTTTGTTTGCCAATTTCAATTATATTTTTTTATTTTGTTCTTCTTGGAGGTTTTGAAGTTGCCTACTCGAAATTTTGTTCGCCATTTCAAAAGCGGTTTTACCATGCTATAAAAAAACTTGCAATTAAAAAATTAATAATAAATATGTCTTGAACAAATTTATTTACTTTATTAAGCATATCAATTCTGGCACCATGTTGAATTAACAATTTGCATTCTTCCAATCGTTCTTCTTCGCAAGCCAAATGTCTAAATGAGAATTTCATTTCATTTTTTCATTTTTATAATTTATTTCAAATGCCACTCACAAAGAACTATTTCCTTCGTTGTCTTGAGCATTTACGTTCAATTTGTTGCTGTACTGTAAAAGCATTTTGATTGACGCAGTATTTCCCTGGGAAGCGCAACGGTGTAAAGGAGTACTACCTAAATTATTTCTGGCGTTGATACTGGCTCCCTTATTTAATAATAATTCAATTATCTAAAAAAAAAAAAAAAGAAAAGTTATTTTAATCATTCTTTTTTTATTGATTTTAAATGATGCCAAAAATACTTCTGGTTTATTTTTTGAAGCTGCGTAATGAAGCGCAGAATTTCCAAGTTGGTTGGTAACATTTACGTCAGCTCCATGACCAATTAAGTTTGGAACTGCGGCTACCAATCCGGCTGAAGAAGCTATCATTAATGGTGTCCAACCACTCTAAAATAAATTACCAAACAATTATATTGAGGCTGTAAAAATATTATAACAAGCAATTTTTCTGTCATCAGCGTTCGATCTCACATCATCTTGTTCATCTGCAACACAGCCTTTATGCAAAAGATAGTGAACTACTGCCGATTGGCCACCAGAACATGCCCAATGAATAGCCGATCTTCCTGACTAATAAATTAACATAATAATTATTATAAATATATAAAGCATTTTTCACTTTTATTTTCAAAGCTCCATTATTTTGGAAAACTTGAACAATGCTTCATTACAGTAAAATTAAGCAAACATCAATTAAACATAACATAAATAGGTAACTTAAATTACCTCATCTTTTTTATCTAATAAACTTAAATCTCCTTCCACACTCTTTTGAACCTGTTTTATATTTCCTTCATATGACAACTTGCAAATTTCGAGCGCTTCCATTTTTCCAAATAATTCAAGATGACATAAATAAGCGCTACTTCCACATACGTTGACGAACAAAGGCAAGCATGTAGAATTGCTCGCGAGCATTATTATTAAATTAGGGTTCGTGCACACGGGTGACTTTTGTCACGTGACAAAAAATACGCTCCGTAAATTGTGTTGAAGTCAATGGAGGTGTACACACGAAGCGACGTGATAGTATATGTATAGAAACTTTTTTTGGGCACGTGACTCAAATCGAGTCGCCTACCGTAGCCAAAATGATTCGTAGGTGATAAATCCCTCCGTCAGCGGAGAAGAGCACGTGCATGCAAACTGCGCATGCGCAGCCCAAGAAAAGTTACCATAAAGTCACTTCTCGTGTGAAAACTGTACCGTGTTTTGTCATGTGACAATTTAAAAAAAAGTTTGCGTGACAAAAATTACCAGTGTGAACGGGGCCTTAGTGTAACCCCAGCAATACCAATTCGTAAAAGGTGATACAATTGTTAACCATCACCTTTATCACAATTTAAAAATTATTTTAAAATAAAATACTGTAATAATGTTTGTATGATATTTTTATGGCTAAATAAACCAAAGTAACGTAAATAATTTTAAAATAAATATGTATCAGGTTTTAGAGGTAACATATGAGATACTAAACCGGCAAAAATCCTTTAGCTCCGTGGAGCGCCAATTGAGCGAAAGCTGAGAGGCGCCCGCAGTACAGTACATGACATTGTATATTATTAAAGCGCATTGTGAAGAGTTTTGGCTGGCAGTGCTAGTTGCTGCCCATAACGTGACAATACAATTTTAGATTTTGTGAGGATTTGGGTTTTTGTGGGTGTTTTAATTATTATACCTTCAGATAACGTTTCTTGTTTTTCATCTTCAAAATGCCGAACGAAACTGTGGTAACCGATGGCGACAGAATTGTTAAAATGGAGGTAGATTACAGTTCTACATGCAATGATAAATTACCTCAATGTGAACAACTTGCAAAAGTAAGTACGGTGTTGTTTTGTACGGTGTAATTATGTATAATATTTCTTACGTTATTTCTGATATTGTAGGATGGGAAGCTTTCTGAAGCTATAAACATTTTGCTATCTCTGGAAAAACAGGCTAGAACGGTATTAATTTTTTTTTTTAATTTTAAAAATGTATTGGGTATAATAAGACTTGTTAAATTGAATTAAAAAGGGAGCTGATGCGCATTCTACCAGTCGTATCCTCGTAACTATTGTTCAGCTTTGCTTTCAATGTAAAGACTGGAATGCTTTGTATGAAAATATTACGTTGCTGTCAAAGCGCAGAAGTCAAATTAAAATGGCTGTAACAAAAATGGTTCAAGAATGTTATACTTACGTTGATCAAATGCCCGATAAAGAAAATACCTTGAAACTCATAGAAACTTTGCAAGCTGTAACTGCTGGAAAGGTAAGAGTGTATTACTGCTTTTTTTTAAACTTTTAATTCACTTCTATTTTATTAGATTTATGTGGAAATCGAACGCGCTCGCCTAACTCATAAGTTAGCTACTATGAAAGAAGCTGAAGGCAACATTAAGGATGCAGCTTTGATTATGCAAGAGTTACAAGTGGAAACGTTTGGTTCAATGGAGAAAAAAGAAAAAGTGCATTTAATTTTGGAGCAGATGCGATTGTGCTTAGCACGAAAAGATTTTATTCGTACCCAAATTATAAGCAAAAAAATCAACATCAAATTCTTCGATGATGATGCCGCGGAGGTACTTCTCAATATTTCTTTTTTTTTGTGTTATCGTATTTAGTAATAAGTAAATTTTTATAGGAACTAAAACTTAAATATTATCAATTAATGATCGAATTGAATCAACATGATAGCTCTTACTTGGCTATCAGCAAGCATTACAGAGCGATTTACGACACCCCATCTATACAAAACGATGCTGTCAAAAAACATCAGGTAAACATTTAAAAATAAAAATTTATACTTTTTTTATTTCAAGCAATTTTTATATCTAGACCTTAAAATGTGTGGTTCTTTACTTGATTTTGGCTTCGTTCGACAACGAACAAAATGATATGGTCCATAGAATTAAATCGGAAAAATCTCTTGAGGATATTCCCAGATACCAGTTAAATCTCAAAAATAATTTATAACTTAAAAATAAAATTAATACGAATGACATTTTAATTTAGGGAGTTGCTTCAACTTTTTGTAACAATGGAATTAATAAAGTGGTCAGCTCTTTGCGAGAACTATGAAAATGAGTTACGAAAAGGAACCACCGACGTATTTGTCTTGAACACTGAAGAAGGTGATAAGCGATGGAAAGATCTAAAAACTCGTGTAGTTGAACATGTAAGTTGATAAACAAGTTTAAATTAATAAGTCAAATTGACGATTTTTTCTTTGTAGAATATCAGAATAATAGCGAAGTACTACACTAGAATTCGACTAGAACGTATGGCCCAATTATTGGATCTTTCGGAAAACGTAATTGCATTAATATTTTTTAATATTCAAATAATTTAGACAATTATTTGTGAATTAATAGGAAGCTGAAGAATTTCTTTGCGGTTTGGTAGTCAACAAAATGGTTGAAGCCAAAATGGATCGCCCCGCAAAAATGATTAACTTCTCCCGCCATAAAGATCCAAACGATTTGCTTAACGATTGGACTAACAATACTTCTTCGTTGATGCAATTGGTCAGCAAGACAACTCACCTCATCAACAAAGAAGAAATGATATATAAACACATGAATATAAATGCTACTTCTACAACTAGCGTTTAATAAATTCGATGACTTGAATATTTAATATGTAGGAGTCATTTAATAATAATAATTCATTTTTTGTCATAAAAAAATAAACCATGCAACGATTGCTAAATTTTTGTAAAAAAAAAAAAAATGATAAAAAAGAGATTTAAGTTATTTATGAAAAATGAGGTCAACAATTAGGGGGTTAGAATTTAGGCTATTACACATTAACTACAAAGGACCAAACACAGTAATAAGAGTAGACATGACCAGAGATACAATGTTATTTACATTTGGACAGATTATAGTACATTATGACGATGTTAAAATAGAAATTGGAATACCATTTGAGTTAAAAATTAAAACGAGTGATTAATTTTATCTAATTTTTAAAGTTAGAAATCTTTTCTTCGAAAGCTGCCACATGATTTTTTTTACGAGTCCTTATAGCTGACTATTATTTAGATATAGCTTTCATCTATATTTGCTTGTTTCGATTATTTGTACTTACCACGCACTGTTTGCCAACAGAAAAAGCATCTGCTTAACGTCAATTTTTGATTAGAATTAATTTGAAGTTTGTAAGTTGGCTAATTTTCTACAAAGATCAGAAATTTCTTCTTGCTTCTCCAACAACTGACCTTCTCTCAATCGAAGAGATGTCTAAATTACAAATTATAAATAAAGCTACCGTACATTTTTTAATATAATATTATGATGATATACTACTAAATCAGAGGAGTCGACTTGCAGTGAACTTAATTCTTTAACATTTTGCTTCAGATGGCTTCGCAACTGTCTATTTCTTGCGGTCAAATCAATTATCTGTACGTAATACAAATAAAAACATTGAAGAAAAAAACATTAAAAAGAAAATATATTTTCTGGAATATTACAAGAGCATTAGCTTCCGCTAGTTCTTGGTGCTTCAATTCCAAATGTTCATCTAAAGCAACGCATTCCAAACATTTTATGGAGTATTTTTCAGACAATGATAGAATTTCACGTTTAATTGTTTCCATTTCCTCTCTGAAAAAATTTCAAGTTTAAAATCATACAATTTTATACTGTGACTAGTAAATAAATGCATACTCATGTTCTCTGTGAAGAGCATCCAAATCTGCAGAAGAATTTCCCATTTTTTCTAAAAATTCTTCTTTGAATCTAGCAACTTCCTTTTGCAATTCAGCTTCATGCGCTTTTCGCATAGCATCCAGCGCCGCTAAAGTGGCTTTAGTTTCTTCAGCTAAAGCTTGCTCTTTCTCCACTTGAAGTTTTTCAGATTTGCGCTTCCATTTTTCGTCGAGTTCAGCCACAATGCGTTTGTGAGAATGTTCCATAGCTGCTAAACCTTTCTCACACAAATTCTAAAATATAATAAAAATTATGGTTAGTACATTAATTTTATTTAGTACATGTACATTATCGTGGTACAAAATCTATTATTTGCAAATTTACTTTTAATTGTTCAATCTCAGATTTATATTTTTTCTGAACTCCAATCATATTGTCTTGTATATCTACTCGTTTAGCTAGTTCACTTTCAAACATTTGCTTCAGAGACAATAGTTGAACTTCGTAATCCTCCTCCAAATTTTTTAACCGATCTTGAAGTTGATTCACTTCAGATTTGTAACAATCGCATTCATTTAATTTTTCAATTTTCTAAAAGAAAAATTAAAATTAAATAATCTTTAAAAAATAAATATAAGTATGACTTTCAACTTGCCAAATTAGCTATCAGTTGATCTCGTTCCTCGTAGACTTTCTCCAACTTAAGTCTAAGAATCTCTTTTTCGGTTAATAAATCATTTGTATATTTGTCAGCCGCTTGCTTAAATCTTTGTTGCAAATCTAGACAGCTTGGACATTCAATTTCCTTCTCATTCTTTTTCATGACTTCGCCAACGATACGTGGAGTTGAAGAGGTAGCATTAGTTTCCACCCAACTGTTGCTGTTCTTTAATTTTTCACACTCGCAATGATTATTTAATAGAGTATTGTTCATCGCCTTTAAATGCGTTAATAGAGAATCGATAGCAAGAGTTAAAAATGCATAGCCACCCGTTACAAAAGAGAAAACTTCTTCGGAGATTTTAACGTGTTCAATTGACACTTGTTTCGCTTCGTTATTAAAAATTTCACTCTTTATACTCGCTACTGTTTCCTCAACTATTCTCGGCCACAAGGATTCCTTTTCACTGCCAATTAACAAATGAGACCAAACTTCTCCCAAATCACTGTCTGTGACTCGGCCAACGAGGTCTGCTAAAACAACTAAAAATGAATCTCTTAACCGAATTATAGTAGCGGAATTGTCAATAGATGTTTCTGAAGTCATTTCGCACGAAACTCGTACAGCTAGCGATTTTTTCATAGTATTTAACCAGGGTTGTAATTTTGACGCCATTGATACTTTTAGAGGTTCCAATTGGTCGATGACACAACTTAAATTATTAATTTCTTCATTGTCAATTGATTTGCCTAACCATTGAGGCCACTGTGGAGATACGTCGCTATCCAATGCACACAAAATTGCATCAAAAGCAGCTCGAATCCATTGTATCCGCCTCAAAATTATTTCATGAATGCACACAGATTTATCGTGAATAAGCTCGCACGTGAATTGATGTTTTGTAATGAGACAACTATCCAAACATTTTATAACCTCGTTAAAATGTTCATCCATATTTTCTAAACCTGCGTCTGTTCCAATTAAGGTTTTGGCCAATTCTACTTTCAGCCGACATTTACCTAGAGCTTCTTCCAATTGCATTACCCGTTTGCAAAGATGATCAATTTTCGACATAAGTTCAGAAACTGTTAATCTCATTGAGGGATCGTATTCACTTTCTACAATGCTGCTCCTGTCGTCAGTAAATTCGCTAGTTTGTTGAGAAAAAAGAACTTTCGAAGCAGCCTCTTCAACTTTTGATTCAAGAGAATTCAAGCGGACAAATAAATGAGATTTGTCTGGGGATTTATCAAATTCACCAAAAATATTTTCTTGCTTTAAACCCAGACACAAATTATCTTGTGATCGAAAATTTAAAACTCCTTCCACTGTTTTCAACTTTTTTTCAAGTTCTTCCACCTTGTTTTCCACTTCCTTCGAAACCGTCAAACTTTCTTTTCCTTTGAGTGAGCGTGTTCTTCTTTGTTCCTTTCCATAACTACCGGCATTTGATTTTCCTACCTTTGGCTGTAATCTTAGTTGTTTTTCAGATAAGCTTAATTTATTAGTCAAGTCTTCTATGCGAACGCTCATAAGATTTAATTGGCTCTGATAGTCATTTTCGATGGCATCCACTTCTCGTTTCTTATTCATGCAAGTCACTTCTAAGTGATCGCATTTAAAATGGGCATCTTTCAATTCTTTTTGAAGAGCGCGAATTTCATCTACAGCCTTTTCAAACCGGTTTCGTAATTCCTGATATTTGTGAGCCAGCGCATCTTTGGCAACTGTTTCTGTGTCCACCTCTTTGCCAATGTTAGTAAGGTCACTGAGACTACCGAGATGAATTCTTTTCTCTCCCTCAACTTGTACATTCGAATCGGGTTCAATATTAGAATTGTCCAATGTAACTTTCAAAGACACAAGATGACGTGAATTGATTCCATTATCTAATTCACTTTTATTATTATTATGGTTTTGAGGAGAAAAACTTTTCGACCTCTCTCGAGATGAAGGTTCTTCACGTTTTGGCCTAATACATAAATAATTACATACTGTACATTTATTAATTTATGACAAATGATATTTGAAATGCTTACAAATAGGAATGACTAGAGTCACATGATGAATCCGAGACTTTTAAGGTAGTATCTAAATTTACCGGAAGAGTACATCTTCGATCTTTTTCCTTTTTCTGAGATCCCTAAGAACAGTTGCAAAATTACTAAAACCATATTTAAAAAAATGAGATTATTTACCTTATCCAAGATTGATGCATTTGCCCCTTCAGTTTTATAGTCTTCGCTGTTTTTTTCTAAATTCTTTTGTGACGTTGATTTACGTGAAGATTTAGCTCTTTCCTTAACTTTAGATATTGCCGTTCGATTAAGGGGTGGTGAAAGAGGCGGAATTCGACTACTGTTATTTCCACTGCAATTACCACCATTATTATTATTATTAGCACTAGTAGGAATACTTGTCGTTATTGAAACTATTCCTCCATCAATGGAATGCGTAGTATGAGTTACACTACATTTCAAAGATGTTTGATCATCCAGATTCGAAAGAACAGGCGTATTTTGATTTAATTCAATATTAGATGGACGTGTGAAATGAACCGTTAGCTCGTCGGATAATCCACAAAGATTTGCGGCGTTTTTCAATGCCGATATCCAACCGTTCCGTATACCTGATGTGACCGCTGAAAATACTTGACAACTCCCGTCAGTCATCTAAAACACCAGATATATTTTAAAAAATTAATTCACAAGTTTCAACTATGCACGAAATTCTCACTTTAAGTTTAAAACCGTAATTTCTGTTAACATCTGCTTCTTCAACATGGTGAACTAGGTTCATATAAACAACATAATCCAAAGAGCCTCTTTCTTCTGATGATTGATCTTGAAATATCTTCATATGTGTTGAATATAATACGCACCATTTTTTGTGCCATTCCTAAAATGATTGTAAATGTATTAGTAAATTATAATTATTTGGAAACCAAATTTAATAACTTTTACTCCTGATTTCATATAATCTTGCCGCAATAGCCATCCTTTTTTAACGTGGTACATGTTCTGTTTAAAAAATACACTTAGTAAAAATACAGTAAATAGAAACTCAGCCAAAATCAAAAAAACCATAAAAGTCAATTAACCTTTGGTAAATGTTCTAGAGCGTCTACCCTCAACATTTCACCAACGCTGCTTGGACTGAAAGCGATGTGGTCTAAGCCACATCCATCAGGATCCCCTCTAATAGTTGTTTCTTTCCACGATTCCGGTCCTTCAGTAGTAGAGAACGATTTTTGATACAGGTGAGAAAACCCTTTAGGATCTGCAACCCTGCCATCAGTCTGACAAAATGAAGTCCTTGGAGAACACACCGATCGATTGTGATCTATGTCAAGGTTTTCTAAGGATTCGTATCGTTTCATTATAGGTATATCAGACAGTCGAGTGTAAGAAGGTGTGGTAATATGATTTGGTGAAAGTTCTTCAGAGTTAGTTGAAACTTGTAATTGATTTTCTCGTCTAGATTTAGATCGATTCGGACAATGCGAATCAACGTAGGAGTGACGAGTGTGAGAATCAGCAATAATAATCTCAATATTTCGTGTTGGGACGACTAAATCTGATAAATTTCAAATTATTAAACGAAGATGATAACAACCTTTTAATTTAAAAATTTTCTTTCATTTAGCCTACCGTTATCGTTTATCGAACTCAATCTAGAAGTATCAGCGAGCTGCTGACAACATCGTGAAGATTCTACTTGAGGGTAGGCAACACACCACGATTGATGCGTGCAACTTACCTAAAACATCAATTTGATAGCTAGAATATTAAATAATCTTTCAACACTTCTTTTTACCTGAGTGGGAGATACAGTTGTTTTAATACTAGTGAACGTTGCATTTCTTTTCGATTTTTTATTATTTCTCGGGAATCCAACAAGTACATCAAACCACCTATAATGTAGACGAAGATTTATTGATACAACAACATGTACAGCTATGCTAAAAATACAATTTTTACCATTTGCTTTCTTCTTTGCATGTTCCTTTTACGAAGTGTACTTTATCTGGCGTTTTAATGGCTATTGCAAATTTACTACCGGTTACTTCCTCAGCATCAGAGACCTCTACAACTTTAGTCATGTCTACAACAGCTTGTGGTATAGTATCAGGCTAAAGCATCGTTTAAAATATAGAGCTTTTTTTAATAAATAAATTTTAAAAATAGGCTTTATAAAATTTAGCAAACAATTATAGTTTTTAAAAAATCATTTACATGTTCATCCACCGAAAATGTAAGTTCACCGTCCTCATATAAAACAAACCATCTCCTCTGCCATCGCTAAACGATGAAAATGAAAAAAATATAATTATACTCGTAGGTAGATAAAAACCACACTTAATTAAAAAATTTATTTAGTGATAGTAATGATGAACCTTAGTTTTAAAACAATGCAAGCAGTAAAATAATTATAAAGTTTTTAACCATTCTGCTAAAATAAGTCAATTCAGAATCAATTGCAATGATATTATAAACTTTAAACATTTATCAAACATTTAACTTTTGCGTAATTAAGCTACTTTATGCTATTATACAAAATACAGTAGCCTAATCATGTAAGCAGTTCAATTGGCGAATCGTTACTGTGCGAACTGAAAAAATACACATTTCAAGAATCTTTATTAGGCCTATACCCATTTATGAAAATACTGACTTAATTCACTTTTGAAACTGAACGGCTCAAATAATGGAGTAACGAGACTAGGACCAGCCGTTTCTCATGTGCTTTTCGTGTATGAAATACACACAAAAAACACATTCGTAAAATTATAATAATATAGATACGTGTATTACAAATTATAATATTATAGATCTTATTACATAAGTCAGAAATTAAATAGATTTTCGACACTATTACATTCAACAAATTAACTGAATGTTGATTTTAATTCTACAGTATTAAACATTTTTTGTTGAATTGCAATTGATCCAACTAATAAACTGTTGCAAATTATATTATCTGTGTGTTATTTACCTTAGTTCTATTAACTGCCACTGAGAAGTCCCAGTCTGGAGCCACGAACAAATAACCACATTTAGAAATTTTTCGAGTAACCTGTAAAATACAAAAAATAAAAATACGATTCAACGAACTAATAAATGATAACCATTTAATTGCTGCATTAATTTAGCTTAAAGGGAATAAATCACGCACTTAATTCTATGTCTATAGACGGGTATAAATCCTTATTAAAAAACACTTTCAGAAAGACAATTCACGAAGTTAATATTAAACATAAAAAGTAATAAAGCTACGTAATTGACAATTCAGGTCAAAAGGCAAACAGACTTTATATGCCCGGAATAGAAATTTTATTGACCTCATAAAACGCGACAAAAATGTCGTTTATTTAATAAAAATTTAAATTTCTGCAAACTGCTGATAAAAAAGGACATTTTTAATTAATTACTTATTTGGATTAAAATAAAAGTAAAATCTAAATCAAATGTATCAAAATTGAAAAAAAAAAAAAAAAATTATCAACACCAAAAAATTAAATTAAAAATATATTTTTTACCGTAGCAAAATATATTTTTAACCAATACACCAATATCTCGATATACGGCCTAGATCGGTTCCTGAAAAGTAGGCCGTAAAGCGAAACGTCGTATATCGAATCATTTTTCTCCCATAGAAACTTATGTTAACTCCATGGGATCGGTTCCAATCTTCCAACTTCAAAGAAAAAAGTTAAAAATACCGCCAACTTTTCAATGGAAATTACATTTTTTAACTATTATTTCATTATATATGATTGCATGTAGAGCCTACAATGAAAACATTTAACCAACACAGCATTCTGCTTATTGAAACCAAAATATAGAAACAAAATTTTTACTGAACATATATTAAACTGAAGAAAAACGGCACTTTCTGGCTATTTCAGCCTGTTGGCGATATATTTTTGCTTTTTTTAAAAAAATAGAATCTTTTAATATCGATTTTTTTCGTTTTTAAATTTTTTTGGCCGTTAATTTGGCCGTTTTTGCCATAAATTTAATAATAAAAGCCGTTATAGCGAAACATTTTGGGCCGTGAATCGAAACAGTGCCATAAATAATTAAGGCCTTTATAGTGAAAAGCCGTATATCAAGGTATTGGTGTATGCTTTTAGCATTGCTAATACATGTACTGTATTATTAAAAATGCATAGTAATGACCACGAAAACCATTTTATTACGAGTTGATAAGTCCTACGGACGCTAACTTTAAATTTAATTTTTAGTCTGGCCATTATTTGACAATACAATTCAAATTTCTGTAATAATACAGTAGGCCTAATTAAAAACAATTTACAATTTTTTTAAATAAAAATACAAAATTAGTTAGCTGAAAAAAATCTCAAATTAAATTTTATTTGAGCTTAAAATAATAATATAATCCTTTCACATGTATTAAACTAGAATTTTTCCTTTGACCTCTTCAACATTTGACTGCAGTGCAAATGCTTTAAAAAAATATTAAAGCTTTTATAATAAAATGATCTCATTAAAATTAAGTACTGCATTCTGTGCTTGTACAGAGCCGCGCTTTAGTAAATCTCCATTCAAGGAAAACTGACGACCTCTCGCTCGCATGCTGGGTGCCGTATGTTTACAACACCTCACAATATGAGATTGCGCATGTATGTGGAAAAAAACTAAGTATTGTACCGGTATTTATCTTCATTTCAATTGTCAACCCGGAACCGGAAGCAACAAGTACTCAAGCCTTAAACAAACTATACAAAGATACATTCTATTGTACTATACACAATATACACTGCATTTCGTAATGTTTGATTTGCGCCTTATACAATGATACGGAATTTTTTTGTAGGAAAAAAGATGGCATTGGTGGCTTACTTGAAGATAAATTTTAACTTACGAAAATACATTGTACGAGAGTGAATCAAATAAAAATCCGTAAATTATGGAGAAATTTATCGCGAGCATATTGACATTATTTGAATAATTTATTATATAATTTCGAGGTTGGTTATGCAAGATTGTTTATATTGTACAAATGAAATTTATTGCGAACGTATTGATATTATGTAAATGAACTGTTATCTGTTATTTGTCCACTAAACATGGACGCAAATAAATAAAAAAAAAAAAATATGAACCGGAATTATTTTTTAATTACTGATATACACAAGTGGAACCTATAGTTTTTTTTGCCAACGATTTGAAAACTTAAACATTCTTTTTTCAACAAAAGTTTAAGGCCGCGCGTCAAGCCAGTTGCGCAAATTTCCTACGTCCGAAGTAATCAATGTTTTCAATCATTTTCCGTAATTTCGATTTTCACCAAAGAAAAATTGAAGGCAATGCACTGGAAAACCCTCGTCCTGCCTCCTTACAGTCCAGATTTGTCCCCCTGCGACTATTTTTTGTTTGCGCCCATGAAATCCCTCTCGGTGGGTTAACGCTTCAAAGCGAAGTTACGTATAGGAGGGTTTGCGAACTGGCTTAACGCGCGGCCTCAAACTTTCGTTGAAAAAAGAATGTTTAAGGTTCCAAATTGTAAGCACAAAACTATTGAGTTTTAAGGAAGGTACATGTATGTAAAGAAAAACTAAAGGTTTCACTTGTGTACATCAGTAATTAAGTACATGTAATCAGTAAAAAAATAATTATTCCGGTTCATATTTGATTCACCCTCGTACATATAAACCAGGAACTGTACTGTAATTGAAGGTTCATTTCAAAAATCAGTTAAGACTTAACTGCACTTTTTTAAATTGTTTAGAAACTAAATAAAACTGTCTATCTTTAATACTGTATACTCGTAGATTTCGGTTTAAAAAAATTGATAGTATTAGTTGACATCATAATATAGAAGTGGATGGCGCTTAAAAATTAGTTATTGTTATAGTATTTTATAAAAAATGTTAAAAATTTTGCATTTAACTGGTTTCTACAAAAAAACATTTTTAAAGCTAACTTTCTTATTTTACGGTTGTATTATTTTGAACATGTTTTGTACTACTTTTAAATAAAATAAAATAAAAATAGAAATTTATTTTCTGAAAAATTCAGAAAAATAACATTCAAAAATAACGAACTTCATTGTTATTTTAATAAAATAATCAATACAAAATCATAGATTAACATGTTTAAAACAATAATACGACCATATTAAACATTTAAAGTTGACTTTAAAAATTTAGTTTTTCCAGAATATAGTTTTGCAGAAACTGTGATAATTTCCAAATTGTTAACATTTTTTATAAAATATTATACTGTACAGTAAAGTAACAATAATTATAATTTAATTTTACTGTAAACATTTTCAAGCTGAAATCTATATTAAAATCAAAGATAAGACAGATTTTTTTTAGTTTCTCAACTATTTGAAAAAGTGCATCTAACAAATTACTGAAATAATCGATCATAGGAATCAAAATCTGTATCTCCTATTGTAAACTTATTTTTGGGCTGAATCCCATTAACTGGCATTTCGTTATATGGGTTATTACTAAAATTGATTATCAGCTTTACTGCAGAAACAAGCTATGTGATGTCACTTGACTGGTTTCTGCAGTAAACGCATTACGGTATTCATTTAAAAAAAAAAAGTTTAGTCTACTCCTAAATATTCAAAAATATATCGATTTTGCAAAGTACACGTTTCTCAAAAAGTGTCATTTGACTGCTTTCTGTAGTAAACGATTCAATTAGAGTACAGTACAGTATACCCATTTGTAGTCAAGCCGAAAACATGATGCAAACAAAAAAAGACTTCTGAAATACCTGCTCAAAAAATTTAGGAAATATCGCTATACAACTTTTGTCTGTTATACGAGGCATATTCGTAAAGTAAAAAAAAAAATTAACTCATACCGGTAAGAAAAAAAAAGTTTTTATCCATTGCAGTTTTAGTTTATTACATGTATACAGGTGTCTACTTAACATTTCCACATAATTGCATCTCTTTCCAAACGTTTTTAGTACCTAAACGACAGCCCAAAAGACACCAACTGTAGAACGATCCGCCGCCGATCATTTCCCCCCCTTCCCCCACACCCCCCAATTTTAATAAAAAAATTAACAAAAAAAAAAAAAAAAATTATGGAAATAAATTGTTAAATAAATTTAAAAAAACTGATACGGTAAAAAAGTTTAAAAAAAAAATAAAAAAAAATCGAAAAAAAAAAATTGAAGAAAAATTGGAAAAAAATAGAAAACAATTTTTAAAAAAATTAAAAAAAATTGATAAAAGAAATTGATAGAAAAATTGATGAATAAATTTATAGAAAAATTGATGAATAAATTTATAGAAAAATTGATGAATAAATTTATAGA
>JAQGAZ010001270.1:0-32933 GCA_034692225.1 Polydesmus complanatus | reverse complement strand
TTTTAAGTTTTCGAGCTGACTGTGATCTGAAGAGATCACTCCTCAAAGTCAGACTGATTTTTATTGACAAAATAAAGTGTTTATATACAGTTTCGAGAATGGCACTTTGAACTTAACTAATTACAAAAATATAATAATATTTCGCAAATTAATTATATATTCAATTTTTCTCGTTACAAATCAGTCATTCAGTTTTCGCGATCGCATGAAATTAAAGATTCATTTTTTCCGATCGCGGAAAGTTCATTTTTCATTTTTCCGTTTCGCGGAAATTTAATTTAATCAATTTCTTCCTTCGATGGAAGTTAATTTATTTAGTTTTGGCACAACGTGCAAGTCCACGATTGGATCGCTTGCAATTTATTTAATTTTAACTTAACGCTAATTTAACTAAAGATATTTGCATAAGGCTTTGCGACCGCGTGGCTTACCGTATGGATTTCGCTACAATCTATAACATTTTTTTCTTCAAAAAAAAACGGAAAGCTGTCCTTCAAAATTTGGCGATTAAAACTCGAAATTAGCGATTAAAAATTGAAATTGGAGAATGTAAATTGACTTCAGGAAGTCGAGAAAAGCTATTTTGGAGTTTGCACTTTCGGTTTTTATTATTTTTTTTTTTATACAGGTATATTATTATAGGAAACTGAAATTACTCACATTTTTTCGCGGGGAAAATAAAGCCTTGAAAATTTTTGTTTATCCCGAAATACAGAAAATATAAGATTTTAAGCATTAGATGTTTACGACTTAAATTTTTCATGTCGTGCGAGATGGAATTATTTGGATTTTATATTTTTAAAAATTCAAAATTATTTTTTAAAAAAAGTAATCCTGTGCTTAGATACTGGTAATGGTAACCTTTAGTTTATCATGCAAAAAAATAAATAAT
Source organism: Polydesmus complanatus (assembly GCA_034692225.1). NCBI lineage: Eukaryota > Metazoa > Arthropoda > Diplopoda > Polydesmida > Polydesmidae > Polydesmus > Polydesmus complanatus. The sequence continues at coordinate 32,041 of JAQGAZ010001270.1, read as the reverse complement.
TCAAAGTTATTAAAACTACTGGTAGATCAATTTTTAGCCACTTCTGCGTACTGTTACAATAATTCTAAGTTACGAAGTTCAAAATTCCATAAAATTATTATCTACTCTTACAATAATGTACCGTAATTTACATAAAAATATTATTGTAGAACAGGTTCTCGGAGAAAAAAAAAAACCTTGATGAACTGACATTCAGTTTGAGGGACTGAAAAACATAGTGGTGTAAACCAGGAAATCGACAACATTAATTAAGTTGACTCCTGGTATAGCATTTTAGTATTGAGGTTTATTTGAGGAATTTTAACTTTTAAAAGTTTGAATAAACAATTTTTTTTTTATTCAGAAAAAATATAAACAACAAAAAAATACCAAACAAAAAGCTAAGTTTCTTTGCGTATTTATCGCGTAATCTTGATTTATGACGGGAAAAAACACGCAAATATTTCAATGTCGAGTAAAACGTCATAGACATCAATTTCAAATATAAAAATATTTTTTTTTATATAATATAAAACATGCACGAACGAATTTTTTTTTTTTTTTTTTTTTGAAAAGCCTTAAGCGTTAGGCTCACGCATATCTTAAGATTTCACGCATGTGCGAACTTTTAAAATACCTGGATACTGATAAACGAAAAACTTTTTTTTTTTTTTCAAAGAACGCAAACTCTTTAATTCCATCATCTCTTCTCTTCAACTCATATATTTTCATATCAAACTTTTTTTTTTGTGTGTGTATGTATACTTTATATAAAATACATCTGCCGCGGTTCACAACTTTTATCTCAACCCCCCTCCCAAAACACTCTCCCCCATACCACCAAACCAAATAATATCGCAAAAATAGAAAATGTCAGGAAAAATTCATACGATAAAAGAATGTCAATGTGGCGGTGGAGATGCATTAGGAATCCGTTCGGCGTATATTCCACATAAGTAAACGCTTTCAAATCTTTACTTCATATTTTGTTTCTTCTTCATCCCACACACACCACCTACACCTACCCTTAAGTTTTTTTTTTTTTGAGGGAGGGTGAAGGAGGATTTAAAGTTGCGCAGGAGAAACAAGTCTGGAGCGATATTTATAAGGATCAAATAGAGATTTAAGAAGTAAAAGTAGAGAGTTGGTGGGGAATGATCCGAATCCGGCAAAGAGAAAAAAAAAATATGTCGAGTCGGACCCCCACGTGATTCACATTTCGAATGAAATTAAGCCCCCCCCCCCCCCAAAAGGAATGAATGAAGGGAAAGAGAGAAAAAAAAATGCCGCTGGTGGTGGACAACTTAAATCTAGCATAGAACAAATATCTAACACGGCGTAATACCTCATACACATTCCGAATAAACCGCCGAAATCGGAAGTCGATGTTAGTGTGAGAAGAATCAAAATTAAAATGTTCATACTTCATCATTTTCTCTGGCTTTTTCTCTTTCTCTCGTTCGCTTTTTGAATTCCTAAATAAAGCGCGTATAACGTTCCGAATTCCGAATGTTATAATACCGTCTGCGTTTTAAAATACAAAATTAAATTACTGTGTACAGCCATTGCTGAAAGCAGTGTTTTTAATACTGTATTAATTAGCGAAATAATTCACGTCTTATCTTTTCTTGGAATAAAACAACATTTATTATTCATGCACGTTGATGTCAAAAAAATAATAATAATTGCCGTACTGTATATTAATGCGCAAAATTCATTTTTCGATGTGCTCTTATTCGTTTGCACGTTATACCAACAGTATCTTGTTTATTTAAAAAAATAAATTAAAAGTAGGCTATAAAAGCTCATTTCAAGTTTTCACAAAAATTAATAAGATATTATAAGAAAGAATTCTATACCGGTATTAATTTTCTACATTTTTCTAATACCGGCACAGTAATATTTATTAATTTGTAAAATTAATATTTTTAAGTTTCCAATGAAAATATATTTTTTCTAGTTTTCAATGAAATGTTTTAAAGTTTTCTGTAATAATATTTTCAAAGTTTTAGGAAAATATTTTCAAATTTTCTATAAGATATTTTCAAGTTTGCAATAAAATAATACTGTATTTTATAAATTTTCAATAAAATAATATGTAGCCTAGAAATTTTTCAATAAAATATCGCCATTTCAAGTTATTAATAAAATATTTTCCATTTTTTCTATAAAAAAAATTGGCAAGTTTTTAATAAAATAATTACCGGTACTAGTTTCCATATAGAATAATAATTACAAGTTCCCGCTAAAATATTTTCCAGTTTCCAAGTTTTTTAATAAAATATTTTCAAATTTTCAATAAACACAGTAAACACTCCATAAATATTAATGGTAACCGTAAATTTCCGAAAAATGCTGAAAGAATTCTTTTAAAACACCATTAAAAATATTAATGTAGAATTGAGTACCGGTAATTTCACTTTTTTTTTTATTTTATTTAAAAAAAAAAAAGTGTCAATTTAAGATTTAAAAATATTTTTTTATTTTCATAATAATTTTGAAGTTATTGGGGGCAAGTAATCTGTTCGGTCAATAGAGGGTGAGAAAAAAAACCGCACTTGCTCATAGCCACCCTACCTAAATATCTTTCAAAATGATAATAAATACATCAAATAAAAAAGTAGGCAAGCGAAAAATTTCAATCAGATGGAAGAATCCGTCGTCTTATTAACATATAACTTAAACCACAAAAACTATTCTAAAAAAGAATGCAATTTTTTTTTTTTTAAAAAAAAGTTCCCCCAAAATCAGTTTGACACGAGAGACAAATCGATCATCTTTTTATCTCGGGCAAATATAAATATGCAATTTTTCATCGAACATAACTGCGGGTATTATGGTTGGTCTATTTCAGCACTGCCGCACGTCAGATCGATAGTTGTCATTAGTATCGGCAAAATAAGAGTTGAAAGAAGAACGAGAGAAAAAAAAAAAAAAAAAAAAGAGGGAAGCGAAACGGAAACGTTGATCTATGTTGAAGCAGAAAAGAAGATGAAGAATATTGGATGACGTCGAGACATTTCCCCTAATGATGGATAGGTCCGGGTTTACTCACAGGGACCATTTTCCTCCTCCTCCTCGACACAAGAGGGACCAATCCCAAACCAACTCGTGTAATTCTTAAAAGGTCTTTGCTCATTTCCTCCTCTCTATCTTTTTATCCACTACAATGTAGCCTACAATCAAATGTCCGTACAACGAAATTATTCAAGGAATCATAGATAAACCTTATTTTTTTTCGTTGTAAACAAAAATTCGTTAAATCCAAAAATCTTTTCAAGGGTACCGAGACATGTCAAGTGATTATTCCGAAATGATTGAAATCCCACTGTATTATTGTTATTTTTTTCCTTTATAAATTATTATCATACTATTATTGTGTTGATGAATACCAATGCAATAATAATTATTATTATGCGATTGACGTTCCTATAAACGCTGCAGTATATTAATTACGCATTGGCTGTAGCAATAAACCAATACATGTACATGTAGTATACTGTAAAAATTGTGTGAGAAGAAAAATCGATCTAAGCTACTGTAGTCTCACTTTTTATAAATTTATTTTAATTTAAATTTAATTTAATTCTCTGCCACCTCCATTGAAGTAATAAATAATATACATTTCCATTCAATTATATCGCTAGTGCTTCGAACAACACATTACTCCATTTAAGACAACTCACATTGCACATACTGTATTCACATTTTATCACTGACGGAACAACGCATTGTTAAAGTATTAAAAGTCATAATAAAAATCTTAATATAATATAAAAAATATGCGAATTGAATAAAAAAACACTTCCGTTTTGGCACCGAACCACTCTCCGGTCGAGATCGATTTCAACCCGCTTTCAATCATATTTATTATGTATTTTTAAGTGAAAGCATTTTCGGCTTTTCGTGACGCGTTATCAAAACCTCAAAGAAATAACGTGGATTAATAATAATTTCTGAGTAAAGAAAATTTGGAACCTCGAAAAATAGTTCTAGAATATCCTTAAGTCCATTCAATTTCAAAGAAAACCTTAACAAGACCAATAATAAATTAAGTTTCGACCATTTGAATGGTTTCATCGTGCCTTTAATCCCAAAATTAAAAATGTTTTTTATTCAAATAAAATTAAGTTATAATTATTTTTAAAAAAAATAATTTTGCATAGAAATTAGCAACTTTGAGCATTGTACTAAAAACTTTTGTTAACTATTGACAGCGTTCGTTATATCGACATTTGACGACATCCTTTAACTCGAGCGGGCTCAATTTTTGCTCCTTCACCGACAAATATACATATACCAAAAACTCTCTCCCCAAATAAAAAAAAAAAAATTTCTCCTCCGCCTACAGTATACCGCAATTTACATTTTAATGAATTTCCTTTAAGCATTCCTTTAATGGAATTCATCAGCCGGAAATGAATTAATGTAACTGGATGAATGTGCGGGCTTTTTTCTCTTTCTCTCTCACTCTCTCATCCAAATTGTTACAAGAGAATAGTGAGTGGCGCATGCACAGTCAAACCCCCGGCGCAAAAAGAATAGGGGTAAAAAAAAAAAAAACAGAAAGTAGATCGATGTTGGAATTTAATGAATGGGATTTTGTCCTTTATACAATTTCCTCATTTATCTCCTTCTTTCGTCTTGCTGCTGCTGCTACCCTTACACATCCATTGCCTCAGCTCTTATACCAAAAAAAAAACCCACCCACACACCTTATAAATACATATAGGACCAGGCAATGTGCAACATTCAAGATGTTCATCTATCAAGTCAACGTTGCGCTGGCTTTTTTTTTTCTTTCTTTCTTTTTCTTATTCTTTTTTCTACTTTATTTTCGGGGGCTGCAAATCTCGTTTCGTTTCGCTATCATTTATTATACAACGAGCTCCAGCAATTTCTCACGATTTATAAATCGATATATATCGATTTATTCAATAAACAACGCTTTGCACCTCATTTTCGCAGAATTCCATAAATCCAATTTTCCTCCATCGACAAAAATTCTTTTAAAAACCAACGTGGTATATTAAGTGAAATTGAGGATAATGTTTTTTTATTACCAAGTGCTAAAAAAAATTTTTTTTTGTTGAATTCGAATAATAAATAAAATTAATGGAGAGAAATTCCACTTATTATTTTAAAACCATTTTTTTTTATGAACAATATCCGGTGAAAGAAGTTTTATAAATCCTATTTTTTTCGATCTAAAAATGTCGTCAACAACGTACTCAAAAATTGATAAAATTTTCGCTAGTTTTATTTATTTATTTTTTACCTTAAACTAAATCGGAATTAAATTGAAATCACATAATTTTGATACTTTCAGCTAAAGCTTAGAAAATATTTTAGAACTGCGAATTGGGTTTTGTTTACGCAGATTTGAATCTGTGTTTATACTCGTAAAAAGTGAAAATGATGTAGAATCAGTGTGTTTATTTTGTTGCTTCTGGCAATGGCAATGCTATGTAGGCACTGTTAACAAAGCCCCCCTGACGAAATTAAATAAAGCAAAAAGAAAACGGTTATCGATGTAACATTAGCGCACAAGTGAAGAAAATGAACTCCTAACGTCGTTGTAATTGGTCGTCCAAACAAAACATTTTAGTGCACCTCAGCTACCGTATACTAATATACGCTTTATAGAAAGACGTAATAGAAGCGGGGGAGAGAGTGAAATAGCGCCATTAAGCTTAATTGGCTGCTAAATGAACTGGTAGTGTCATACAGAAATATATCGCGCGCGCGCGCACTCTCGCACGCCTAGGAGAAGAAATCGGAAAAATCCAACAGATGAGTTTTGCCAAAACAACTGACTACGGTAAATAAAATACATATCACCTTCTATTTTCAACCGTGAAATACGGAATAAAAAAACAAACAAACGTGGAAATGATTTCACTTAAAGATGATAATTAGAGTTATAATTTCATTAATCTTGCAAATACACAGTGAACGAAAAACAAAAAAAACTCCAACCGTTTGCGTTAACTGCAATAATGTGTGGGATAGTTAGTTAATTTAATAATTTGGCTACATCAATTATGAATCGCATATTTATCATTTAATATTTGTTGAAACATGTGTTCCAAAATTAGCCTCTAAAAAAAAAACCTTTGATCGACTGTAAAACTAGTCAAATGCAAAAACGCTGAGTTTTCTATTCGAGTGTACAGTATTTTATTTTCATACAAATACATGTACTGTACTGTTGTTCAATCTTCAATTTTATTAGATTTTAATTTGTAAATTTGCAATTTTTTTTATTTAAATTTGCAATTTTTTTTATTTAATTTGCAATTTTTTTTATTTAAATTTGCAATTTTTTTCGTTAAAATTTACAATTTTTTCCGATTTAAATTTGCAACTTTTTTTTATTAATACGCTTTTATTTTAACTTGTAAATTTGCAACTTTTTTTGCTGTTACCTTGTAAGTTTGCATTTTTTGTTTTAATTTATTTCCAATTTTAATAATTGAAAATTTTAATATCAGGAAAATACTTTTCAATTTCGCGACTTCTTTTTATTTTAAAAATAAATAATTCTTAATTTCTTCATTCTAAATTGCAATTTTCTATAATTCAAATACGAGTAACAAAATATTTTAAAAACTTAACTACAGTGTCTATTTTTATTTATTTCATTCCGTCAATATTTTATACTATAAAATCTATTATTTAACTGATAAACGATATTCAAAAACCACCAATTTCAATAATAATAATTTCTAATTCGAAAATAAAAATGAAGTGAGCAAATTAATAAATATCTCGAGAATGAGAGAAAAGAAGACTCTGAGCCAAAACAAAAAAAAAAGCTGACTTTTCTCGTTTCAAATGTTGAAATGACGATGCTGACGTCACGTGAACAAATAACGTGCGGCGTAACGCGTTTATATGCATGGCAGCAGCGAAGCGGGCCAATTAAAAAGCAATTCAAATATGATAGACGCGAGTCGTGAAAACAAAACGGGTATTTAAGCGGCTAAAAAAGCGAGTACCACCCGCCAGGAGGCGCTATATAAATACGTTTAAAAGAGCAGGGATAGAGTGAGTGAGAGAAAAAGAAGAAAAAAAAAACAAGTTGTATATTGTTCTCTTTATAAGATCTAAAGCCATGTAAATCGACTTCTAGATCGTAAATTATGCGAAAATGTTGCGGCTTTACGGACGTTTTTATGACCAACATAATTTAACTTTTTTTTTTTTTTTCCTTCCCTCCTTTCTCTATCTCTACCCTTTGCCAACACGACTCTCGGCGCACTCGACGTGCAAACCATGCCGAAGATGAGCGAGGAAACGCGGGAAGCAAAAAAAAAAAGAAAAATGCTGATGTAATAATAACATAAAAAGGTGTTGACGTTACGTTGTGTGTGACGCCGCACACACAACAATGATAAAAGCCCGGTGGAAGTTATTAGTTATCTAATTGGCATAACCCTTGCATCTTTCATCTCTTATCCTACTTCATAATATATTTATCCCGCTTTATTATTATGTAATGGTGATAGTTCCAAAATTACGTCACTACTTCCGTTGCAAACGAGTATATCTATGAAGGGTGTTCATTATGGATAAATAAATATGCTCAATAAACTGGTGCAAAGCTTACGAATATGTGGTTTTTACTTTTTACCCAAATTCAAAGGGAGATATTCCTTAAAACTAGAATATAAAAAATTTGAATTTTGGGAATTCAATTTATTTTACAGTTCAATTTTGAGGTACCTATATAACTTATATTAGGAAACAATCTGCGCAATAATTAAATAATTATTATTTGCCCTTCGAAATACCATTTTTAAGCTAAAACAAGATTTAAATGTTCACCCTGCTTCATAATATTATAAACAACATTTTTACATTCAAAATTCACTTAAATAGAGATAATCCTGTTTGTGCAGAAAGCTTTCAATTTTTATATACAGTAGTTGCCACCGGGTTTTTAAATCTAGCTTTAGCTTGCCTTTGCTTTGCCTTTGCCTTCGCCTTAGCTTTGCTTTAATTATAGCCCCCAAGATGTTTTATTTACGTTCCGGAGAATTAAGAGACGATTTTCAGGCATTGTTTATACATATTAACCAATGGATACCTTTGAACCATAAGACGCACCCCAATATTAAGCAAACGTTTTTGAGTGAAAAAGTGCGTCTTACAGTCTTATAGTCCGCAAAATACAGTAGCCCACTTTTTTTTTTTTTTTTGGGAACGAGATGTCAGAACTTAAAACGAAATTTTTTTGGAAAAAAATTGTAAAATAGGGATAAACTGTAATAGATGTGAGGTGATTCGAACCTCTGATTGGCTCTCTGTATTCCCCCCCATGTCCTTATAAATCTGAGTTAATGACAATAAAAATCGAATCAAAACCTCATCTCTTTTATCCTCACAGTCATTTTATGCTTTACGGGCTTACTGTACGTGTAATAGGTAGCGAATAAAATAATGATATCTTCGTAATAATTAATTAATCTTTCATCCTCCTTTTTTTTTTTTATTTATTTCTTCTTCTGTTGAAATCTTACATGTAGTTCGATACAACTTCAATAAATCACACTCTGGATTTCAATAACTTATTATCTATTGCTTTAAATAGATTCGAGTCATTCATATACTGAAACTCGATACCAGCACCCTACACTTAAAAAATAATAACAGTTACGAAACATAAAATTATAAGTTGAAACGTGATATCCCAGGACAATTTAATGTACTTTTAATGGGAGAAGAAGGAGAAAAAAAATACTATAGTTTTAAAGGAATTTATCATCTTATTACAATAATTCGATCACCAAAAAATAATTGAAACGGAGGGTTGGTTCCTACAGTATATGATTAAATTCATTTATCAAAACTTTTCCATTGACAAAATAATAATATAAAAAGTATAGAAAATAGAAAAAAAAATGCCGCCGTCAGGTTTCAGCGTCATTAGATTGAGTGTCAAACGTCTGCGCCGTTTCAATTTATGGTTTTTGGAAAGCGATTACATTCTCTTCAACTTGGTTAAGTGCATCTAGCCCAGTCTTCCTCGACTCAAAACCACCCACCACACTCGGCTACATAGGTACCACCACCACCACCACCTCGGTATCATCATTAAAAAAAAAGTTAAGGCATAAAGGTCGTATCGTAGATACTTAAATTAATGAGTTTTTTTCTTCCACTAGGAACTCCATCACCAGCATCAGCTTCTTTAAATAGAGGGAGTAGTAACAACAAAAGTAACGCCCCCTACCGTGCCATGCACGTAGTCACGACTCCCTAAGGATCGCCTTAATGTAGCGGCACATCATCCTGTAGCTGCTGTAGCCATCTTGTAAAAAAAGAAAAAAAATTCCCGGATAGGGCCAACCAAACACATACAAAAAACAAGAAATAAATTGGTGCGTAAACAATTTACTTGCTACGTGTATATACACTTCTCAGTATCATTTATATAGACTAAAGAGAAGTCGAGAAGAGAGTGCAATTCCGATGTGGATTTTCTTATAGATGGGCGTCACACCGAGCGTGACGTGACATTTTCACGTGACCTCATGCATCTTATAATATAGCAAAAAAGCGAACAAGAAAGGACTTATTTTCTTTCTTTTTTTTTTCAATTTATATATCATTGGTTTTTAGTAAACTTGTAAACGCCGTGTAAGAAAAGGTGTACAGTAGTAGTAGTAGTAGTGTGAGTGGGTACCGGACATGTGCGTGAGTTAAGCAAAGCGTCACGAGTGATGCATGAGCGCAAAAGTTGTTATAAAAGCGACGTCTTTGAAACTTGCGCTCAACGTATTCATCAAAATCAATCAGCAAACTAAAAAAAAAGAAACGAGTTTTTCTTTATTCTCTTCGGAGTAAAAACCCGAAGAAAAAGTTAAGAGAAGGAGATGGAGGGAGAGAGAGAGTGTTGTTGTTGCGCTGCGCATGCTTTTAACTTTCTTTTAATTCGGTAAGTGCGCGCACAGTGTGATGACATTACGTCCCTCATGAATAACAAGATTGATAAAAAGTCTCTGACTTGATTAATGTTTATAGAAAAATTTAAGAAAAAATTTTTTTTTATTTTTATTATAATAAAAAAATTATTTAATAAGAAAAGGAAAGAATTACGCTGTAATTTAAAATAAAATGGGCTTTTAATATTAAAAAAAACAACACTTTATATGATTAGTTTTGATGTTATTTATATTCTTCGGGTGTGTTTTTTTATTTATTTTTTCTAGGGTTATGAGCACGTATATTGAGGATGGGCGATAGAAATTGGCGTGCATACCTAAGGATTCTGAAAAAGCGACAAACTTTTAGACAAAGAATTTTCCAATTTCGGAAGCCAACTATTACGTCGAATGCATGAATGAATGTATTGTTGTGGCGAAGAAATTCGCTAAAATTACCAGGAAATTTTTATTTATTTATTTATTTTTCCTTCTTTCTATCGAGAAACGTGCAATTTTTTTTTCTTTTTCCTATGCGATAGAAAATAGTTTTAAGTTCTGGGGTATACGAATTACATTTGGCGACGGGAAGAAAGAGAAGATGGAGAGGGAGAAAAACATAAACGAATTCCAATATAATTTGAGTGGAAATAAAAATTTCCAAGCGAATATTTTCTTCTCATCGCGATACATTTTCAATATCAGAAAAAAAAAAAATGAAATGAAAAATTCGACTAATTCCGAATAATTTAAACTCTTAAAAAATTTATACACAGTGTCCGTAAAAGAAAACAACGTTCAAAACTGAATTATTAGTATTAAAATTCCTTATAGGACTTAATAATTACCAAAATATTTTATTGACACATGGAAAACCTTAACTTTAAAAACTTTTTTTTAATATTTAATTGTTCTTTTACTGTAGGCCGATGTGTTTAAAATTTCCTCTTCCTGTCACAAGACAAGCAGTAAAACACACCATGCACTGCATTGATTCCAACTTGGTCTCGTGCCTCTATCATACGTTGGCGCACTTCTTCAATAACCCAGACTTAAATTAGGTAAATTATGCAATGGAAGAAAAGGTTTGCTACTTCACGAGACAAAATAACAAAACGTAGATATGAATTATGAACGTATGCAGCTGAAGCAAGGACAATTTCGATCAAGCTGGATTCAGAACGGCGCATAGAGGTTGTCAACTCGTTTTGCTGCTCATGTTGAGACCGGAAGAGGATATTTTAAACACGGAATTAAATCATTAAAGTGAAGTTTTTCCATGAGTCATTCAAATATTTACGTTTTTAAAATGGATTTAATACTAATTCAAGTTTTGGACGTTTGGACGACTGGTGTTATGCCATTGCGCTTCAGCGCTGTTAAAAATCGATGCAATTCATTTTCATTTAAAAATATAACGTACCGGGTAACGAATAATGGAATTTCATCATTAAAAACAAAACAAAAAAAAAAAAATCGTGTGGTTAAAGCTAAAAATTGACGCATGCGCGATGAAGTAGGCGTTGATCCACACGAACGAGAAAAGATGAGAAATGTAGTTATACAGTATGTATATACAAGCGCACGTCATATGCAGGGTAATGCACGCATACAGTATCGATTTTCAAATCATCTGAGCACCAAAGTCATAAATAATATTTTTTTTAAAAAAAAAAAAAAAAAAATTGGTTGCACCAGATGTGTAAACTCCCAGAAGGCGGCGCTCGACAACTGCGGCTTACGAAAAATACCCTTATATACCCATATTCAGTACGTGAGCCTACCAAACACTCGTTTAATCTATCCCCCCCCCCCCACCCTCTCCCTCAAAAATTACTCCCCTCCAAATTTAATTAAAGAAAAAATTTCTCACAGAAACCAACTCGAGCAACAAAAAAAAAATATCTATATATTTTTTTAAATGTTTATCAACATTATTCTGACGTTACGCTTACTTTATTATAATATTATTATTATATCTCTTCAGGTACAAATTTTGTAGAAATATGAAAATGATTTTCATTTGTTTGTACACGACGTTTAACAAAAGAGAGAGAAAGAAAAAAAAAAGTTAAGTGAAACTTTTATATAATCAAATACGCGAGTTTGTATTTTATAAGGTTGCATATATCTAAAGAAACCGACAGCAACATAGTCTTTTTTTTATTATTATTATTTTAGTAAGAGAAAATGTTACGCGGATTCTTCAATTATGACGACAACAATAACTACAAAAGAAAATGAAAAAAAAAATAATAATAATAAAGAAATGACGTCCATTGTTGAGATATGCAAAAATAAGAAACATTTTTTTGGTGTAGGCTGAAATAATTTGTAAACTTACTCCCGAGGGGGTCAATCGTTGTGTTACAAAAAGAAGAAAAAAAAAGTATAATCAAATTTAGTTATTATAATAAACGTAGAAAGAAAAAGATTTCAATTGTAAAAGGTAGATTGAAAAAAGAAATAATAAATTGAGGAGGGAAGGGGGGGGGGGGGGAAGTTTGTAAACAAATAAAAGCGCGTGAAAAAATAATGACATCGAACTACCGTAAACACATTACGACGATTCAATTATAAACATCAACAAATAATTTTATATAGCATGGTCTACATGTATATAAAAACCACACAAAAAAAATAAACAATCACGTTGTATTATTCTAATTACGCCAACAGATTAATTAATTAAAGTTCAACGTTAAATTTATTTATGGCGCTTATATTTTCGATTAAAAATTTTTATGGTCTAGGATTTTTATACACAAAACCAGATGGGTATAGCCTATAATATTATGAGTTTTCTATACTCTTAAAAAAATTTCTGGGCAAATTTCATTCAGTATTAAAGCAAATAAAACCAAATGTTTGCTGCAATTACTAAAAATATTTTTTGGGTTCCCATTCCATTTTTAATTTATTTTATCGACTACGAAAATGAAAAATAAGTTTAAATTAATTACTGTATTATAAAAAACAATATTTGAATTAATTTATCGATTTTATTTCTCGATACTGTACTTTATTAAAATGCGTCATGTAGGCCTATTTATAAAAATTAAAGAAGGTTTAGTTCATTATACAACAATTACATTTTTGCACCTTAATAACTAGTCGAGTAATAAAATAAAAATCTAATCAAAAGGTTATAAAGATTAAATAAGATGTTTAATTTATGAAATAATTTGCATATTAAATTGAGTTTGGCAGGCTTTTAATAATACAGTAATGATTCCGTCTAGTAAGGGGTATTTTAAATCTACCCATAAAGACATGTTCCAACCAAAACACTGTTCCCGATTCCTTCTCTCTCTCTCTCTCTTACACACTCTCACTCTCTATCTCTCTCTCTCTCTTGTCTTTCTCTCTCAAAAAACAGTTTGCCAAATTTCAATTAACTAGAAAAATAATTTTAAATAAGCTGCAGATACGCAACAGATGCAAAATGTCGATTTCTGTCAGTGCTTTTTCGCCGTGCACACCATTACACTATACACCCAACCGAATTTCGCATATGCCACTATCCCACCCCCTTCCACCATCCCCCCCCCTCTCCCACATACACATACTAGTACACACATACACATATACAATATTATACGGTACGGAGTAATATTTTCTCCATGTACAGTATTAGAAGAGCTCGACGCGGCAAATGACATTTACACTAAACCGCCGCGCTCGCATTATAATAATTTTTTGGCACATAACAGCTGTCAATGAATTTATATTGCGTACGTGCAGATGACGTCAACTCATCTAATTTCAAATTTAATTTCGAGTTGCAGAAGAAGAAAGAAAGAAAGGCACACACAAAAAAAAAATCGATAATATTATAATAGTTATTTGTGTGTTGTTGTGTGTATATAGACACAGACAGCAGCACCCAACATGTGTCATATTATACTAGCTGTACCTTCCTCCGTCACGCCCAAATACGTGACTAAAACAATTTTGTTGCAATCAAAATCTGTTACCAAAACTCCAACTTTTTACGCTATTTATTTACATCGTACACGCTATTATGAAATTTTTTAATTTAATTAAATAGACCTTCTCACTTTTACATTTTCAGTTAAACTATTTTTTATAATGAGGTAGAATTTTTGTAGAGAAAAAAAAAATCTGCTGTGCATGGTGTAGGCCTACTATGAAAAATAATTTTATAAATTCTGGTACAGGTATATTCAATAAATTCAATAATTATAAAAATCGTAAAAAAAAAAGCAATAACGTTTTTTTATTCGGTTTGTGGTGTAAAAAAAAAGGCGAATTGATTCGAGTGAACGATGACCTTGCAAGCGTTGATCCCTTTCATTTTTGCTACAGTATGTAGGCCTATAATAATAATTATGAATTTCGATCTCACTGATCATTTCTGATCCCTGTTAAATATCGTTAAGTTTCCTAGATCAGAGATAGATGCAAACTCTATCCCAGAAAAAGACAAATGCAGTATTAAATGCGGTATTAAAATCATATAAACTTCATATTTAATTTTTTACGTCAATTTTCTCCATTTGTCTCGAATATTTTGGCTTTACCTTGAATGTTTAAATTCCGCTACTGTACTATTTACGTTAATAGATTCCCATATTAATTACGAGTATATTCTCAAAATATCGATTTTAAAGCAAAATTGTAAAGAAAAAACCACAACAGTTTTAAAGTTTTTTTTTTTCAATTTATCTTTATCAACTAATATTTTAATTATTTCGAATTGTTTATTTCGTTATCACCCCATCCAAAATGTCCATTTTACTGGTTTACACCTTTAAACCATTTTCGAAATTTTCCCTCCATCAACTTTATCATACGAAAGGTTTTTCTTTAAAAGACGGCTTTTTGCACGTGTAAAGGACCTTGAAAATTTGTATTACGAAATCGTTCTGGGTTCTATTATCCGTAAGGGCTCGGAAGATTCCTAAGTGAAAGCATTTAAACGCGCATTAGGAAAACAAGGAAAGAAAAAGAGAAAAGCGAGAGAGAAAAAAACCCTTATACTGTATAAAAAGCCGTAGAGGAAAGACCATTATCATTGATACCTAGTAGGTTTCATAATCTAAGTATAGGTAGAGCAAGAAGAGAGAGAGAGAGAGAGAAAATTATATGAAAAATACACGGTGAATATTATAACTAAAAAGAGAGAGAGAGTGAGAAGAAAAAGAGAGAGACCTTGCAGTGTGAGTTTATGGTTAGGTAAGGACATAAAGAAAGAAAAGGAAAGAGAGAGAGAGAGAGGGAAAAAAAATTGGCTAGAGTAGTCTTCCTCCTGTTCTAATGGTAGCCCAACACAACGACGTTACGTATAGTAAATTTTCCATGCAACACATACACAATTCCATCTGACTGAATTATGGCCTAACTAGGGGTATATTCTTACAAGTTGCTCGTTAATGTGAGTTATTCAACTTCTCCTTTCGCCATTATTGCGTGCATATACACATTAGCTCTTCTCGCCACTTTTTAACACAACTCAGAGGACCATCAACAGCTTCCGAGTCTAGGTCAGTAGTCCGGGAGACGAAATCGCGCGAAAATATTCGCTTAAAAATACGTGTAGTAAGTAGTGTTTTTACGTAAAAAAAAAAAATTAAGAAAACTTAAGCATTAAAAATATGTGTAGACTTAAGTTTTAATTGATTCAGTGCCGAGACCCCGGGTGTAACGTACGGTTTACTACAACAGCAGCAGCAGCAACAAAAAAAACTATTTTGGAAATAAACTCCCTACAGAATTTAAGTTCCGAAGAAAACAAACCGGAAACTGACTAACCCCATATTATTATTTTTTGGAATGTACTATAGAATGATTACGTGTCGCGATGACGTCAGATGAGTAAGTACCTAATATTTTTCTCTATTTGTACGTGGAGCGATCTATAATACTTTATTAAATGGCATTCGCGCAGTAGAGGAATTTAAAATTAAATTTTTTTTTTTCTGTCTTTCTTCTTCTGTAAACCCGCCCGTCAATGCTGCTCCTTTTTGTGCTGAAAATGCTGTTATTAATGCAATATTTTCTTGTGTTTTTAACGACGTCGTTACGCGATTTACGCATGAATTTATATTTGCGGGAAAGAAGGCAAAAAAAAAAATCAAAGTGAATAATCATGAATAAAACATTGAATGGAAATAAAAATGCCAAACATAAGAAGTGCGATAGCGTACATTGTGTGTAAATGTAAAAATCGATATTTTTGTGTGTTCGAAATTTGTATTTTTCTGGATAAACTTGCATGATTTACATTTATCAGGGTTTTATATGTGTATACGGTATAAGGAAAAGTACAGTATATAAGGGTGGTGAAATAGCACTATACACCTCTCTTTCTCTCTCCCTTAAAAAGGGAAAAAGTCTATATGGGATTTTAAGAGTATACATATAAGGCTTAAACACGAGGACTAATGCGAATGCGCACAACACTATTAATCATCTTTTATCTAATTTATATTATAGAAATAAGAATACACTATAATAATTAATTTTAAAAAAAAGGTAATCAATTAACGTCACGCCGTTTTATTTTTTTTTTGTTTCAAAAAAAAAACTTGCGATAATTAAATTCTTCAACATTAAAAAAAAAATTATATATCTTTACCGTTAATAATAATTTATTATTAATTTTTTCTTTAAAAAATAAAAAGATATGTGTTAGAGATAATGAAACGTGCGTTGGAGTTTAAAAATACTGTAGTGGGGATTTTAAAATTTTTGTCTGATTTGAGGAGAAGAGGATAGAAATAAAGAGAAGATGGAAGAAAAAAAAAACCACAAGAAAAGCAATAAATATAAAGTAAATGGCTACTAGCATAACGTGGAACAGACGTAGACGCACGGAACACGTATTCACGCAACTACTGTACTCTATATAGACACGCTTGCTTCGAGAAACGATATCAAATAAATTTACACGATAAAGAGAAATAAAATAGGAAAAAAAAAAAAAAAAATCAAGTAGTGTTTCTAAAACAAGGTCAATGTCGTATTGCTAGATTGAACGAAATAACCATAAAAATATCATTTAAAGGTTATAGAGACGAAAAAAAAAAGTGACCTCCTCCCCAGATCCGATTAGAATCAATTGGAACTCAAAATACCGAACTGTAAACATCACAACATCAAAAATAAAAAAATTAAGACTTAATAAAAATACTGTACGGTAGAAAACGTCGGTATTACGAATTTTGAAAGAGAGGGAAAAATTTATCTTTATTTTATTCTTTGTTATTAAAAATAACAAAAAAAACATTGGGACAAAAACTGGAAAATTTTCGTTAAAATTTGATCGTTTTAACGTTAAAACCGAGTTGATTTCATAGAAATAACCATCGTTTATTTTTCTAAGTGCATTCAGTAACTCTAAACAAGAAATAAAAATAGAAGAACAAATCAAAATTTTAATTTATTTGAACCATTTTCATTAATTTAAAGGCAGTTCAAATTGAATTTCGAATAATTTTCCTTGCAAAAATGCTTAAATGCCTTGAATTACTGAAGCCAACTGGAACTACTATAGCCTATTTTATCTCAATATTAATTCTTTCAAAATTAGAAATATAATTCATCAATTCTTCAAATTTAAACATTCTTAAAAGAAAAAGTAAAAAAAAAAAATCTTACTCTAATTTTAATCTAAACATATACAGTAATTTAATCTCATTCCCTAGCGATTTGGAAATCTGATTATCTAAAAAAATGAAAGATATAGATATTTTAAAATAAATTTTACAGCCCTCCCAAATAATTTATTTTTCTTTATATATTTTTTTAAAAGCATCGAGCTAAATATTAAAACGGGAATCATTATAGGGACCCTTTAAAAATCGTGATCCATCAGCGTGAATGATTTATAGTTCCAAGACAAATTGATGTATCTTGGCAAGCCTTCTAGCATCAAACTTTTAATAAGAGAATGGATTATAACTTTTGATAAACATGTAGACACATCTAAATCTAAGCATCACGGTGAAGAAGGAAAAGAGCGAATGGGGAGTGTGTTGTGTGTGTGGGCGGATAAAATCCCTAAGACAAACATGGCGTCTCTCTCCGCACTGTTTTTCACAGATAAATTCGGTACCGATCGAATCGTGTCAGATCATCTATCTTTAGGACCAAAAAACGTTAGAGAAGATGGATGATGGAGGCGGCCGCCATGTTTTGGACGCACATGTATCATCCTACTATATATATATTTTGCCTTAGAAAAAAAGTTATATTATACAGTATAGACAGATTGTGAGAAAGTAAAGCAGTGAAGACTTGGAATAGAGAAAAAAAAATCTCTCATTTTTTTTTTGCTTTATTTTCTTCTTGTTTTTCCAAACTTTCTTTATTTTTTCTTTCAGGGAGGGGGTGCGAAAAAATTAGCTGTAATTCCATTGGTTAAAACATTAACCAGTATCCCGAAAGCAGAAGGGATTACATGAAAGATGCAATTTGTCCGAGTGGTATTAAAGGGCTATACGTATCAAGAGCTTAGGCTTACGTCAAAAGACACTTAAAGAGTGTTGCGTTCACGGTGAGGATAAATACGGTTAGAAGAAAAACCGAAGGGGCTTTAGGGTTCAAACTTAGATCAAGAGTATGGAAATCAATATTAACTTTTTATCCATATTACCACTGCTAAAACAAGCTCGGGAGTGAGTGAGAGTGGAGTAGAGTGGGGGGGGGGGGATTAGTTTTAGATAGGAAACCAATCGGTGGAAGACAAACGCATGCGCGCACATGCGAAAACCTAGTTCAAAATTTTGATAAATATTCCCGCTTTATATTATCGAGCGTGCATATATATGCATATTATAAATCCCCCCCCCCCCCCTCAGAAAAAATGCCGTCTTTTGCATTGCGAATTAGATTGATGCGAAATCCTAATGCTCGCCTACACTCCTTCCCCCCCTCCAACCAACGTAGATGCATCACCGCATAACCCCGAAGCGCGCACGAGATGAATGGTGGATGCATTTATATAGAAATTGGCAAGTATAATTAATTCGCAAAATACAGCTTTGCATGAGGAACACTGTTACAATTCGTCATATGGTAAAGCATGTGTGTGTGTGTGTGCGAGCGCGCGCATGCACTGACACAAATTTATCACCGAAAAGCTGTCACAAAAATCATTCCTGTTAGGAAAAGTGAAGCATGAAGAAAATAGATAGGCTCCAAAATTTAACTATAGTCTACTACTGTACTGTGTATATAATATGCGCATATGTCTTGAACAATCTGCGATATAGAAATTAAAATGCGCAAATTCCCTATAGTAAATTTTTAGCACTATTAAGCATTATATTCGTTTTTATCAGCTAATAATTAAAAATATGAAGTTTCGTGTTAAATTTATTACCCAAAACAATGCTATCCTGGTTTTAATTTTAATTATATATTTTCGGTTATTGAATTAAAAACCGAGAAATTCTGTATTTGCGTGAGAGCTTCTAATAGTAAAAACACGCACTATGTTAAGCCAACAAAAAAATAACATAGGAAAATATATAGAGAGTAGAGAGCAATGGAAAACTTGCTTCCCATAAATGTCAATAATAATCGCGAAATATAAACGCGTACATGCAATAAAACTCGCGCGAATAGAAGGGTTATAAAATAATAATGAAGTTGGTATCTTAAAATAATTTAAAAAGTCATTAAAATAATATTGTAATTTATATTGGAGAAAAAAAATTTAATTTATTTAGCTGTGAAGCTTTAAGCACAAAACGATGAATGCAATATTTAAAATGACAAAAAAAAAATAATTATTATTATTATAGCAACTTGATAAGTAATTTATGACTTTTACGAGTTAATCTTATACAATTATCGATTTTTTTTTAGCATACATTTAAACATTCTAATCAGCTGTTAAGAATGCTTTCAGGATATGAATAATTATATAAACAACTCTTATCTAACCTCAAAGAAAGAAAAAAAAATTATTAAAGTAATCCGTATACATGACTACTAAATTAGTAATTAAATTCTAAATATCACAATAATTCCCATACTTCGGGTGTAATTATTTTTAAACGTTAATTGCCTGTGCATGCCACACGCAAAAATTAAACTTTAATAATAATAATAATAAAAAAAAGTTTATTATCAAGATGGTAAAGGGAAAAATAGGTCCTTTTTAGACAGCAGCTGCAAATGAGAAATACTGTACACTCGTAGATAAAAAAAAAATAACTGAAAACAAATTGCGCGAGTATGAGATAGAAATGCAACGCCACCCGTTGTCAATGTCAAGCACTAGCGCTGGAAGCAAAACCAAAATCCCCACCAATTTGAAACAACAAACAACTGCTCGTAATAATAATTATTATTACGTAATATACACGGTGGTTCAATAAAAAGTAAGCTAAACTTTATTTCATAATGTCTGATAATTAAAGCAGATATTTTAAGAGTTTTGAAACAACAATATGATTCCAACGATATAAATTTGAATTAATGCATATTTTTATTTTGAAAATAAGTATTACTCGGTATTAATAAAATACTGTATGTATTGTTAAAATTTAATATTTGTGCATACTGTACATGTACACTGTAAAATCAAAAATTGCAAGTTAAAAGTTTGGTTTACTTTTTACCGAACCGCCCTGTACATAATAATTAAAACAAAAATATTCGCGTATATTTTGCAGAATTAACACCATAAAGCCCATGCAAACCGAAAAATACAACAAAACAAAACGAAAAAAGTAATTAATTAATAGCTAGAAAAATTTATTAACTAACAAATTTAAACAAGAAAATAATAATAAAAAAAAAATAAAAGTGTAAATGAAGAAATTAAATTTTATAAATACTAATTAACGCTCATAAATCATCAAAAAAAAAAACCAACATTTTTTTTTTTAAAAATAAAAAGACGCGTAAAAACCTTTTCACCAGCCATTCATCTTTAAATTAATAAATTCCGCCGGTATCATATTTGTACGTAGGAAAAATAAAATAATAATAATAAAAAAAAAAAAAAAAAGTAAAGAAAAGAGCGAGAGCTTAATATCCAAGATAAATGTTTCTCTTTGAGTCAGACGAGCGAGAATAATTAAAAATTCATTTTAATGATTTCCTTCTTTTCCATCTCTGAGCAATTATTCGGTATGCATGAATCTTCCTCATCTTTCTCTCTCTCTCCCACTCTTCTTTCGCTCTCTCACTCTATCCCCTGTCGTGAAAATTAATAATCGTTACCCAGTGCACCAACAGTTACAGCCGCGCCACTACTACACCACCGCCATTCTCATGCGTATGTATATTAGACTAGAGAACCCAAAACTCTTTACTACTACAGTACTATACTCTGTATCAAAACTCTATATACGCGTCTATAAAGCGTGTGTTTAGAGTGGGGGGCGGGGGGGTTGAGGAGATGGTATGCAGTCCCCCTCTTCCCCCATCTCGAAATCCCTCAAGGAATAAAGCTCCCAACGCCTCTTGTAACTCACGTGAAAAGAGAAAAGTTTGGGAAGTGAAAAATGGTAGATAGAAACAAAAAGAGATGAATGGCTGCCAACGCGGGGCGAGATCCATCATGGCTGCCAAGATGGCTGCTGCTTGCTTTAAGGTTATCGCATGAGAGAGTGAGAGAGAAAGGGAGCGAGCGTTGCACCACATGTTTGCGCAACTTTTTCCTCAATCTACCTACATATATCTAGTTAAAAATTGAAACTTCATCGTGAAATCTCTAGATTTTTTTTTTCTTTCTTTCTTTCTTTGGGGAGTTGGATTATGACCGATGGAATGCGCGCAGGTGCGACTAATTAATTAACATCTAGTTTATTATTAAGAAATAAAAATGTTAAGGTATTTTTTATTTGTTTAAGAAAAACAAAAATATGTTAATCGTTTATTGTTTTTTTGCATAAATCGATGATAAAAAAAAAAGTTCCTTATGTTATTTTAATGCTAAAAAAAAATGTGAGCGTGGGTGTATAGCTGGGGCTGGGGGTGAAACGTTTTTACCCAGCATGCGTTGCAAGCTTAAACATTGTATGAAAGGGCTTAGTTATACATCATCACAGTTGGAAGGATATAGATTGGCTCAGCATTGATTTTTTTTTTTTAGAAGGGGGATCAAAAGTTATCGCCGATCATAAGTTTCCACATTTTCCTTCATTCCTCTCTCGCTCTCTCTTCCCTTTTTTTTTTTTTTTTTTTTGCGTCTTCAAAACTGCAATAATGGCGGATCTGCCATTTATCAGATAATAAATATAAAGATAAAAATCCCTAAAGCGCAGCGTGTCACTAAGCGTTTCACTGCATTTATTTGTTTTTATGACCCAAAATATAACCAAAGATTTAATTAATAAACTCTATTTTTATATATAAAAAAAACACTTTTAAAATACGTCGTATTATTTTTTTTAACAATAGTAGAAAAAAAATTATTTTTATGCTCCATTACAAAAAACTCTCTTTAAAAACCATAAATGTCGCAATTTATTAGAATAACAGATTAAAGCATTATTAGTAGTGTAGATCCTTGCCAAAACTTGGGGAAATTTTTTTATTTGGCGTTAGTTTGAACTAATTGCTGTAGTTAAAATTAATGATTTCAACTTAAGATAAAATTTATGTTTTTAAAAAGATTTGAAATTGGCTGAAAATCTAAAATGATTTCTTGCCAATTAAAGTAATATTAATAATCCCAATACAGTATATATAATTATTTTTGATGACCTGAAGTCGTCAAGAACATGTACTACAATACGAATAACATTGTATTGTAATAATTAATGGAAATTTTTAGTTCAAAACAATATTGCTTTTCAATCAACTGAAATTACCCGGTACTTAAGAATAATAGAAAACACCCTAAGTTTTAATTGCTCGTTTTTGTCTTTCAAGAATTAAAATTAATTAATGAATTGGATCATTTTCAAGAATATAATAATAATAACTTTCTTAGTTATGTTACTTATTTAATGCTCAATTTTATATTCCGAAATTTCTATATACTGTATATATATATATTTTTTTCCACATAAAACAAAGTTGAACATCATTAAATGTTTTTCAATAACAAATCACATCAGAAAAAATATTAAGAATATTATTTGCAAAATACAGTATTTTTGTTTACTAAAGAAACCACAAAAAAACAAAAATATTAAAAGAAATTCCTTTCAAAAATTTCGAAATTTCTATTTAATAAAACAGGTTGATGATGCGTTCTCGTAACCTTTAAATTTCGTAATAAAAGCACCTGCTTTCATTTTATTTAATTGTTTCGAACAACATGTTTTCGCCGAGATAATCGCTCACTCTAGGTATTAGAAGGTGAAAACGAGAAGATAGCGGGAGGCCTCGCCCGACCAAGTGCTTAGACGCCAGGCAGCAGCGATAGGAAAATGAAAGGGACTCTCGGCCTTTTCACGCGTTAGGTCAAGTAGTTACTATGCCAATACTAACCCCCTAAGGAAATCATCAAACTATAAACATATTATAATATATTATACGATTTTCAATTCTCAACTCTCAAAAGCTACGAATTATTATTATAGAAAAAAAAAAGCCATACATCTTATAGTAATTGTCATAAACAGTCTCACTTATCAAATACACTACACGAGTACATTCTTCTTTTTATAATAGTTTTTTTTTTTTCTAAAACTTTAATTTCTCCTCTCAAAAATGATAGATTTCTATCATTTATTTACCGGCGCTCTCGGAACACTGATCTTTAAAAGTTTCGGAAGTGGATAAAAAAAACCGTTTTCTCTTATCTCGCAGCGAAATAAAAACTCTAGAAATTCGATTAATAAGTTGCAGCCTTCTATTATATTTTTTTTTCTTCTTCCAACATATGAGTAGAAACATCGATCGAAAAGAAATAATAGCTGGGAAATTAATTGCGGTCTAAAAAGCGTTTCTAAGTCCCTAACCATTCTTTTTTTTTTATGTCAATCGATATTCCTATGACAATTGACGAGCAACAAATTAAGTGCTGCCTAATAATAAATACACGCTATTCGCCGAAAATTATCCTTTAACTTTACTCAAACGAAAAAGTAGAACTCGCGCGTGCGTTTTTGGGCGAAAAACTCACAATTTGACTAATTATTCCAGTACATGTACTGTATTTACTTTTTCAACCTGAAGTAAATTGTTCATGTAAATTAAGTCTTTTCTAATTGCTATTAATGATTTTCACGTAAATCAATTTTTGCCAAGCAAATTTTAAATTACATTAAAAGTTAAATCAAATAATAATAATAATAATACAAAAAAACTATCAAATTTTCGGTTAATTAAGCATAAAACCGGTTCATACTTTTTGTTTACAACCTGAAGTTGAATGTGATGATAGTAAAATTACCTTAATTTTCCACTTAATTTTTTTTTTAAATTAAAATATACCGTAAATAATACCGTTTTTAGATGTCAACACAGACTTTTCTTACAGTATTTCATAATATTGTTTTTCAAATTCACTAATGTAAATAAAAATATAAGCTCCCTTACCGTTAAATTTAAAATTCCTGTTCCACACCGAGATTGACATCTTAATCGCATTCTCTTCAATCCATCTGGAGAAACTTTAATCCAAAACGAAGGGAAAACTAAGAAAAAAAAAAATATATACTGTATAAGTAAAAATGAGACCAGAGCTGTCGAACTTCTTAAGCCAAAGTTCCAAAATAAAATGTTTAAAAAGTTTCGGGCTATCGTTATTCGCATCCGAGTGCGAGAGAGAGAAAAAAAAAGTATAAAAAGAGAGAGAGATGGTAGGGGGTGGAAGAAGACAAATTAAAATTATGGTGAGGAGGGGGGGAGGAAGAATTAAAGATAATAAAGAGTGAATGAGAGTGAAGGGGGTTAAAGAGTCAAAAGAAGTGTAATTTTACAGCACTTAATTTTGTTTATTGCTTACGCTCTCGCACTCGACCTGTACACCTCGACTCAATTAACATCAGCAGGCGAAAAAGCCTACTGACCAAAACTGATGGAAGAAGAAGAAGAACACCCACCCATCATCTAAATATTCATTATTATTAATACGCACGAAAACATTGAAGTTTAGTAGCCCCGTTTGCGCACGCACTCATTCGCGACCATCGTTGACCCTTAGCAGGTTCAAATAAAAGTCAGGTGAGCGGGTAAATAACAACAATAATAAAAAAAGAAGAGAATAAATTGGACCCACCACGAAACATCCATCACTCATGTTCATCTTTATGAATTTTTTTTTTTGTTGTTGTTGTTATTTGGGCGGTCAAAATATTCCTCGCAAAGTATAAAGGTGCAAGGGCAATTACACAAAATTCCAATTTTTCATTTATTTATTATTATTTTTTCTTCTACTTTCTTCTTTCCGGTCGACGTACGTATATATATTTTGTATACAACAACACTTGGAGCAAAGGCAATCCCTTCTTCACTCATCTACTTTCTACCTGTACGTGCATCCCTGTGCTCTCTAAAAACTATTAACACGACCTCACTTATCTCCATTACGGACGTCTAACGTTTCTAATTTCTTTATGTCCCGGCCGGCTAGTAAATAGGTGAACAGCTTGAAGGAGAGAGAGAGAGAAGAAGATGATAAAGAAAATGAGGGTAGAATTGAAGAAGAAGCAAGAGGAGAGAGAGAGAGGGGAGGGGTAATTAGAGTTTGTTTACGACCGAAACAGCAAAATAAAAGCCAGGGAGGTAAAATGCGGTGGAAAAAAAAGAGATACAGTACACAAAAGAAATTGGGATTCAAACTTAAACGTCGTCTTACGGTCTCAGATGCAAGTTCTATAAGTGAAAAAGCAGAAAAATAAAGAGTGCGGAGAGTATGAGAGAGAGATAGCAGTTGAGAAATGAGTTAAACGCAATAAATGGGGAGCAAAAAAAAAAATTTTTTTTTTTTTGGTGACATCTGCCTCTGAACAAAAGCTGAGAAAAAGAATAGAAAATAAGATGAAAATCGAATTGGGGGAAAAAAATGTTTGTATACCTGACGTGCACCGGTTGTTGTTTGGTTTTGAACGGTCAAACCGCTTTGGGCATGATTTTAGGTCAAGCCTAATTTCTTCACCCTTGATTTTTAACGGCGTATTAAAAAAAAAAAATCCTAGTAAATTGTAAAAATGAGAGAGGATTTCGCTGTTTACCAAACACGCACATTTTTCGAACATAAAACTGCCATAGCTTTCCATCCATCAAGTAATAATAATTATTATTCGAGAAGAAGAAGAATGTAGAAAGTCAAACGTTTAGTTGCTCACACCAACCAATGATTGTAAATCAATCTTTGAAAAAATGAGGAGAAAATAAAAACATTTTTGTAAATTAGTACAAAGTCGAAAACATGGGACTTCAAAAAAATGTTTTTTTTCCCCTCCTCCTTCTCCTATGGCATGCACGTTGTTTTAATAAAATTAATAGCGTTGCATTAATTAACATCTGCGCTTTCGCCACCGATTTTGCTCTTTCGTTAATGACGCTGATTCAAAAATTCTCGGAGAGTGAGGCGAGAGAGAGAGATTATTGCCCAATTAATATTCGACCTAATTTTTAGCAGCACATATTTGCGGTTATAGAAAGTTAATGAAAATCGAAAGTGGGTAGTGGAACGTCTGCGGATCATTTACACTCGCCAACTAATCACCAACAAACTGTGTATACATCCCAACTAACTTTAAATTTCGTAAAAGAATGCTAATCATTTTATTTTTCGCGAACAGTTTAACAAAGTTTTTTTTTCGTTCAAGTAAAATGTGGAAATTTGTCTCCGGTTGGGATGACGTCGAAAAAACACACTACTTGTACTGTACAGCATATCAATAAAATACAAATACTGAATGTATACAGTATTTATGAATGAAGAGAGTTGTGCTCAATCTCTACGTAGGAGTGGTTCCTATTGTTTTTCATTTAGCAAAATCCTCGTAAAAACCATAATAAATTTGTAGCCTCCCCTCCTCCTCCTCTTCCTTCAAGCGAAAATCGCGACTTAAGCCGCACTAAAATAAGGTAAATGGTATGAGGGTTTTTAAAATAGAGAGGAAAATTGCGACAAAACTGTTTCATTGTATTCTCAACTGTTTTATGACAACCGGCGACGAGCTCAAAAAGGTCAATGTAGGTCAGTAAACAGTGCCATCAATTTTATTGAAATGACCTCGTTTACATACGTACACACAATATTTTACACGCGTCGAAATTCGTTCGATGAAACGATTATTATTGTCAACGAAATAAAATTACTGTATTATAGAAATGGAAAAAATAAAATAAAAACTTTTAAGCAAATTAATTATGATTTTAATTAATTTTGATCATTTAACAAATTTCCAAATTGGTAAATTTTTAATAAAAGAGATAAAAACTATTTTACTCGAATATTAAAATTTCGCTATTAATCCGCTATTTTTCATTTGCCAGCCCCATTTAAAAAAAAAAAAGTCTCCTAAATGAATTAAATGGCTTAAACGTCAAAGTAGATGGAAATAAATTTGAATTGAGCTTTCGCATTTTCTCATTGTCGAAAAATAACTGTTAACCGAGTAACGAAGAGAGAATGAGCAGCAGCAGCAGTAGTAGGAAAGAAGAAAAGAAAGTGTTGGGCATAATTTGGTAATTTAGATCAGTGATAAATCTTTAAACTGCAAGTGGATGTTTACCTTGCTATAAATAACGTAGACCGGGTAAACGTTGCCAGGATCCTCCGCATAAGTTATCCCAACGACGACCAGTCTTCGTTTAATAATTTATCTCGGTTTCATGCTCAACCGTGTGTTAGGCTGGGTTCCCTGCCTTCAAACCACTCCACTCTTCGCGACTGGACTTTAGAAACGCAAAAATAAATTCACGCTTCTCTAGAGAATTAATCAGCTTCGAAGGCGAAGAATTTCCCTAGAGAAATTAAATAGAAAAAAAAAAGAAACAATTAAATCCAATTTAGTTCAATCTAAACGACACATGGCGCGCATTCTCTTTACAAATCAATGAAAATAAAAAGAGACAATAAGTTGTTCTATCGAGGAACAAATTCGCGAAACAAAATCATAATGATACTCATAAATTCTTTTTGTTTTAAATTGACTTCATTAACCAAAAATTATAACTAACTATTAACGATAATAATAATTACCGTCGTTTCTCATTTTAATTAAGTCCGAAATGAACGTTTTAAAAAACATTGCAGTATTTTGTTTGGTTTCCGACAGTATGCAGTAAAAGAAAACTATTTACTACTGTATAATTTACTGTACATTTTGCCATAGGGTTTACACGTGTATACCGTATGCGCCAAATTTAATAAAATCAAAATGGTTAATTTAAATTTGTGAATGTAAACCATCTGTCGCTTTTGAGTCGTTTTGTAATTTATTTCACTTTAAAAAAAAAAATATTAAAATTTTTTATCATTTTAAAAGAGGTCGAATTTCGTTAATCTTAAATTTCATAATTAATTACCAAATATTTAAACTTTTTTAAGCCGTTCACTTACAAAACGAAAGACGATATTTTAAATTTTTTTTACCAGTTTTAATTTTATCTCCGACTTTTCCCAAAAAGTTTTTCTATTTATTAAATACGAGTATAATTATTATTATATTTTTTTTTAGTTTTGCATTATACAACAAAAATTAAGTTGCTTATTATTTCAAAAATAATTTGTCACCCGTTCGCGCCACAAACATTTCTGCGAGAGATAATTATTTATAGAACAAGTTTGACTCATTAAATTTGACAGTGTCGTTCGTCAAGGACGCCATTTTAATTAAAAGCAACCTCGTTGAGCTTTACATTGATCGATATTTTCCCTCAAGTACTTTTTGCATTTTATGCTAATGATTTCAATGAACCTCGAATTGAGATCAATTACTAACAAAGAGAAAAGAAAAAAAAAAAGCGAAAAGGACGACAACAGCAGCAGCACTGAGCCCGAGTGAGAAATTTTAACTGATGGTCGACTCAAAATGTTAAATCGACTTTCAGACATGTTTCGCTCGCGCATCGCATACACTTTCAACTAGCAGACTAACTGGAAATTGATACTGATAATAAAATCAATAGTCGTTTTTATGATGACATTAGAATAGCGAAAACCAAACCATTTTTTCCGTTGTATTTATCATTATTTTTTTTTAAATAAATGAATTTAAATTACCTTGCATCACGTAATTAAGTCCGCGAAATTAAAATTTTACATAATAATTCTTTTAGTAATAAATAATGGACTTGTTAAATAATTATTTGCGTGGCATTAAAGTAATGAGAAAGTTTTATTAAAACTTAGAAACTGTTCTGGAACTCTGCAAATGGTACCACGTTCATTACTTTTGAATGCTGACCCGCTGAACTCTCAAAATAGCGACCTTTCAAGTGCATTTTCAAATGAGGCAACAGAGCAGAGCCCCAATAATTATTATGATTTTGAGACTAGTTTTCAGCTTCTTTGAAAATCATTTTCGCCTTAAAAACTCTAAATTTTGCCTTTTCTCACATAGAAAGAACGAGAAAATTGTCCCTGATAAAATTTATATGGTTCCACTTCTAGGTAATTCTCTATTTAATTTATAATTTTTTGCAACTGATTTTCTTTATCCTCACTTAACAAAAAAATTAATTTAAATTAATAAACACTGTGCCCAATAGATAAAAATAGTTTAAGCTTCAAAAATTTATATTTTTAGTTTTGCAACATTAACATAAATCGATAAAAATAAATCAAAATTTATTACATTTTCAAAATAATAATAAAAAAAATTCTTTTTTTCGTAATCTTTCGTGAATGTTTGACCTAGTAAAAAAAGTAAATGTTAAAATACGCAATAAATTATTTACCAAAATAAAAAAAAATATTACATAATGCCAACAAAATTTCAAAAATATTAAATAAATTGTTCCAAAAATTAAACAAGTATTTAAAACCTGTTTTATTTCATTCTTTACCCTATAATACGGTATTATTATTATTACAGCTATCTAAGCGCGGCTTTAAAATTCAAATGTAAATAAATTCAGTCATATAAATGGTAATCGAGGTCCACCCGAGTGTCGTTCCGCACTGACGTTATCGCGTAATTGAATCCGGTCAATTGAATTTTCTCGTTCGACTCAATCGGAGCGTTTGAAAATGGGACTTAAAGAGTGGGTAGAGAAAAGCAGAGAGAGAGAGCGAGTGGTATCAATCAAACAAGTGATCAGTTTTAATTGATCTTGATCAAGTTTCCTCCCGGTAAAAATAATATAATAGATGAGCGTGTGTGTCAGAGCAATAGAGTTACAGTATAGCGGCGCTGCACGACACGCGCTTTATACGCAATTCCCAAGACAATATTTTCCACTTGCCGCTTTTCTACATGTAAACTCAGTTGATTAGTTTCTATAGATATATACCGTACTGTAGTGTAGATATAATACGGTAAGAGTATAAACGTCGATACGGTATATATACGTTATTATAGTTCGGGTAGAAAAGTTTTATCTTTTGGCGTTTACTTTTCTGCATTTGCGAGCTGGATATATCGACTTTCTAGCGACCGCTCTACAACAAAAGCTGATTCATTGTATTGGTCGGGATGATTGATTACCTGACAAGATATGCAGGCAACGCCACCAATCGGATTTCACGACAAAAGTAGATGAGGGAAAGTGAAGAGAAGGAGAAGGGTGGCGGGAGGGAGATGGAAAAAAAAAATCAACAAAAACCTTAATCTATCTTATACTCGTATACAGGAAAAACAACCAATAAACGATATTGCACCAGTTTTTTTTTATTTTATTTTAGAAGAAAAAACGCAAACACATTTAATCCCAAGAAGAAGAAAAATATATTATATCGAAAAATCATGCTCTTTTTTTAACGACGTTTGACGCACGCGCGGAAGCAATAAACATCGAAAGTTATTTGGGAATTAAATGTCAATCTGAGTATCCATTATTTTTTTTAAAAAATATATGCGCGTTGAGTTTTTTATGCAGTTAAATTGAAATGAACGTCAGTAAGACAAAATTTTTTCAGTATAACGAAATTTGGAAATCGCGAAATAAAAATACAATACGATATAGCCCATAGGAGTATAGGGCGTCTCCTTTTTTCAGTAAATTTTACCGAAATTTTAACGAAATTTCTACCAAAACTCAATAAATATTGTTTGTTTACATTTTATTCCAGTTCCGAAAATCAAGATTTTATAATAATACAGTATTTAATTTCAAAAATTCCTTATAACTTTTACACTTAAATGTCCAAAAATAAAACAATCTTTCAGTTACAAAAAGACACTTTTACTATTATAAAAATCGATTTTCTATCGATTTGGGTAGCTCCAGAGTTAATAGGGTTACGCCTCTATAATAACATTAAGTTTTGGTCCGGCTGTTTTCCCCGGAGGATTACGATATCACTGACCCCCCCCCATTCTATACTCTCCCTAAGATTAAGTCTGGTCCGGTGTTGTGTAGAGAGAGATAGAGTGAGAGGATGGGAGGGAAAGGATGAAAAGCGATTGATATATCACGAGACATGGAAATAGTTGACAAAGTATTCCGCTCCGAGCTTCCTAATTTGATACATGCGATAAAAGAAATATGGTAGCAGATTAATCGAAGTTGATTGGCCCCTAAGTCTCCGTACGCCGCCAACTCCATCAATTCATATAATTCGCTCGAGTATTTAACGGATGAAATCCCCGAGAAAGCAAAACTGTCACTAATAAAATTAAAGAGAGGGGATAACAAAAATATCGATCGAAAAATTTGAAACAATTTGTACCAGCAATAAGAGCAGGTAATTCTCACATTTTTGTTAATTTTGACAAACATAAAAACAAGTTTTAAGAGCTCATTATTTTTTTATCTATAATGTACGGTACCATACATCTTTTAACTCAAAATGTGAAAAAAAATTGACGTGAAAAAATAATAATAATAAAATAAAATCAATTTTAACCCGTAAATATTGATTTATATCTGTTTTATTGCTGCCTCATTGAGGCCGCATACTGTATTAATAAACAAATACAGATTTAAGACCTACGTAATTTGTTTTAATTTTTAACCGATTGTAACCGATAAACAAAATGAAAAAACCGATGATGTAAAAACGAATAGTAATGTTAATAACGAATAGTAATGTTAATAACGAATAGTAATGTTAATAACGAATAGTAATGTTAATA
>JAQGAZ010001269.1:0-32973 GCA_034692225.1 Polydesmus complanatus | reverse complement strand
TTGAAGTCAATTGACTGAGTAGTTCTCGAGTTTTGCGATGACAACGGAGAACGGCTCTTTTTTTATATATATAGATTTTAAAAAAAAAAAAAAAAAAAGTTGTATTTATAAGAATAAATTTGACAAGCTCCCATTTTTGCTGAAATTATTTTTTTGTTCTTCCAAGTTTATGTTTGAGCCATTTTGCATTTTGCCCGAAGCCTCTGTTTGACTGATTTTCTTTGTAAATGCGCTCTTACTAGTTTTCGATGAGGTTTTGCTTGTCAACATTACAGCGCCCATGTCACGGAATAATGTATTTTAAATGAGCTCGGCTCTATTTTAGGTAGACTTTAATTGACAGTCATTGACAGAGCTGTTACGTTTATCCGCAAAGATGCTGTTTGTCGTTGTATTTTTATACGCGGCACATTTCCGTGTTCAAGTTGCTGAGCTCGTTTATTACAGTAGAATTTTATTAAATTACATTTTTTTTTACTATTGGTTTTTAATAATTTTTTAACGGTTTATTACAGTAGAAACTCGATCATTGGAATTTCGTGGTTTTGATTTAGCTATTTTAAATTCATTTTATTGATGTTTTGGATGCGAGAAAAATAATAAGTTTCTTGATACTTAGACAGATTTCTATTCTTTGTAAATGTTGGTTATTTTGATTGCAATCGTTAGACTTTAATTTATTATGATTTAAAATTGGAATTAATGAGGCCCAGCGGTCTCAAAAATACTTCGATTTACCTATTGTTTTTTATTCCAATTTTATCGAGACTTTTGACTCTAAGCTAAAAGGGACGGACTAAATTTTCAAACGGCTGAGATTTTTGAAGTTCTACTGTATTCATGAATAATTATTATGATTTATTATTAAGTACTTTTTGTGATTTTTAAAATTCTGTACAGCATAATATGATTAGAATTTTTTTTTTAGTTCTTACAAGATTAATGTCGGTTGAGTTTTCCTTTCCTTGTAATTTAATGCATTTAATAGATATCATTATTAATTTAATTTCTTTTTTATAAGATAAAAATAATTATGTTCATTACATGTACACGAATTGAAATTGATTAGAAATTATGCTATTTGTGGTTGACTAGTTATTCCAAGAAAATTCGAAACTTTCTTTTTAAAAAAATATTAAATAAATAAATGTCAGTATTTTTATTTTTTGTACGCTTAAAGATATACCATTAACATACTTTATACAGATGCCAAAATTAAATTGAACGGTTGTGTGATACTGCTACCAAATTAAGTTCATTCATGTTGTGCACAGTTTTTGTTGGGAAGACTGAATGCCGCATTGCAGCGTTAATTTATTAATAATTAATTAAATACCGGTGGCAATTAAAGTTTTAGAAGAGAATTTATAAATAGTTGGGTATGCGGGTAGAGAGAGAGAGAGAGTGATCTTGAGTCAAAGTTGCCGTCGACGATGTTTTGAGGGAAGTTATACAAGTGCAATTTGTAAAATATATTTGCAAAAAAAAAAAAAAAACGTTGTTGCGGCAGCGAAAAATTTTAATAAAAAAAAAAAAATGCGCCGCGGTTAGGCGGTTGAAATTATTTCGACATAATAGGCGACAAACCGTTTTTGTATCACTAATGTAGGATAAGGTGGGGAGGCGGGGGGAGAGGATAGACGATTTTGATGAAATCAGTTTTCGCGAAAGCTAGCTCGATTCAACTTGGCGTTTAATATAGAAGGCAAACGATCAGTTTCAATTAAAATTCCATCTTACATTAGCGACATCTGGTTGCGATTCTAATTAAAACAGTTTTATCACTCCCGGCGCATAGCCCGCGTGGCTTCTGCATTTAGAGGGTAGCTCGGCGTGCAAGAAACGAATCTTAAAATATTAAGATGGGAGTTATTTACTCGCTAATCGATGAGTAAGGTTTTTACTACTATTGATATCTCCAACTCCGATGGTTAGAAAGAAAAAAAAAAGCGTATCAAAATTAAAATCCCACGTTAAGTCGAGGTAGTAGGAGCCACAAAAAAAGAGTCTGAGGAAGACGAAAAAAAAAGTCTCTAGCAAAATCATTTTCTAATTGATTTTTTTTTTTCATTTAAGCTTTGGCGCGAACGAGTTAGGGGCGCGCAAAGGCGGAAATTGTTGCAATCTGAAGCAAGTTTAATCCAACATCAGCGCCTACTTTGTTCTCTTTATTTATAACTAAGCTTTTTGGGAGGGCTTTTAGTTGAACATTTGAGCCTAAAGTGAAATCTATGACGTTGAAAAGTTTGTGCGAGTGCAGACGGCCTGTCCACATAAATATAAGAAGGATTTTCTCCTCGAATCTTCTTTGTTTCACGGGTTTAGTTCCGTCGCAATCCATCTTTAGCTCCCTTCCATTCCGCTTTTCAGACTCGGCGCATCTTTGCTCCCTGGATACCTCTACTACTGTACTACTATTTTTCTTCTTACGTACCTCATTTCGTGCCTACCTATACGTTATGATAATTTACACAGTTGCGATTGTTACTTATACTCGAGTGTAAGAAATAGAATGAAGAAGAAAAAAAAAAAAGGAGAGAACGAGAGAAAAAAAAAAGTACTCGCTGGGTACAATGATGCGAAAAGAAGACATTTGAAGAAGTTTATCTCCTTTTTTCGTGGTCGTCCAACTGCGACTGAAGCTTATACGCACTTTTTTTTCTTCATCTTTTTTTTTCGTCTTTCTTTATTCTTTGCCACCTTTATTTCGGTGCGATATTTTTACTTTAAACTATAGTTTGCACGCTAGTTGTGGTACCCATGAGAGACGATGTTAGATGCAGACAAACTTTTTAAGCGCTAAGGTGTGCACACTCATCTACCTTTACGCTAAACCTAGGTATTTTATATACCGGTATATATTATATATATAAATGTAAAAATATATATAAAAAAACCCTCCTCATTTTTAAATGTATGACTTTGAGTCGGTGTGATCGTACCCTGACGTAGGTCGATAGAACTTTTTTTTCGTCTTCTAGCAGGCGAACCGAAAAGTTTTTAAAAGCCATCTTTTACCAAACGAGTATTATCCTACATATTATGAATGGCGTTCCTTCCATTGGTTTTCGCTGGCGAATATGCAAACACATGCGCTTCTTTTTTTTTCTATCTCCCAAAACTTATTTCCCAATCCCTCTAGGTTGCTCTTGCTTTTCTTTATTTATGGAGATGGATTTTTTTTCACCTTGCTGAACTCGATAGAATTGAAGCTTTTTCTTCGTCTTTTTTTTTACTTCGATACTACACTTCTAGTTGCGTCTACGTGTGTTCGTTGACACATTTAAACTGACAATATGTATGCGAGCATCATGGCATATCGATGTTAGATGGGATTTCTTCTTCCTATCCTATTCGCATCCTCCTCCCTTTATTTTTTTTCTTTTTTCTATACTTCTTTTCTTTTTCTACGTGTAAAAAATTGCGCGCAGTTTTTTATGATCGGAATTAAGAAACCACCGATGCTGTGCTGTTATTTTTATGTGTATTTTCAGACGTGAAAGGTGTGCGTGAGCGCAATCTTATTTTTTTTTCTTCTTTTTTTAACTTTGATTGAGACGTCACGCTAACAGGTTTCGCTCATGTTCATTCCACCTACTATCACATTTCGATAGACTGAATCAACTAAATTAGACTGGTTTTTGTTTTGGTACAGCGCAATCCAATTTTTTTTCCCTGTTTTTTTTTTTTATTATTATTATCGGTTTTTTTTTTATTTTTATTTTTCAAGTTTGAGCATAGTTCACCGAATTGTACTTGAGAATATCGGAAAACACTACACAAAAATGTTTGTCTTTTTTATGTCATTTTATTTTGTGTTTTACGAACGTCATAGACTAGTTTTGCAGTAGGCTGTGCTAGTAAAAGATTTCGGGAATTAGTTAATACAAATATTGCACATTATTGTAAATTTATAAATGCAATCAAGTTTTTTTTTCTTTTTCGGTTAATAATAATTTTTTGTGAATAAATTTTATTAAGATTCTAAACTTGCTTTTAACATTTTTTTTTTTTTTTGTGAAATATTTTATTTGACATTATTTAGAATGCAAATTGATTGCATATTTAATAACCTCTTATTTGTTCACCAAACAATACAGGCGTGAATGCGTAAACGCAACGGTAAATATTTTACAAACATTTCTCAACAGCCATGCATAAAAGACAACACGCGGATTTAAAATAAGAACTTTTTTATATACTGTATATATATACATATATAAAAAAAAAAAAGATAAGCTTATTTGAGGAGAAGAAGAAACGATTTTTTTTTGTACATGTATAAAAATTTAATAATAATATTTCTTTTGCTATGAGACATCATTAGCTAACCAATTTTGGGGCTATTTCGAAATGGACTTGAATAAAGAGATTGCGAAGCAAAGGAGTTTATCTTTCTCATCCTATTTCAATCTATTTGCCAACATTAATAACGTTGCGCAACAATGGGTTTCGCACCGTCAGTGAAAAAAAAAAAAAAAAAAGCACTCGTTGCTCTGATAGGTTACATCGATAGTTGAATAAGGTTACGCCGTACTGTACGCGGTTTACTGTGCGTACGCATTGTTACATTTTCAGCCATAAAATTATTCTATGCAAAAGTGTTTACAACGTTTGGAAATGGCGCAAGCGTTAAATGCGTCACACCGATAACAATAAAACAATTTATTGTCGTGTTTCACGTTTTCTTCAACTTGTATTTGAAATAACGTGTTGGCCTAATTTAATTTATTAGCTTGTATACGTTAACTTTAATTTTGGGAGCTGTTTGCCAAGCACGAATTTCATGCTGGAATATATTTTAAAGAGCCTTTTTACGTATATAATGATTTAAGCGAAAAATCTTAATAATTTGCCATTATTATTTTTCCATTTTTTTTTGTGGATACCATTTTCAAATATTTAGGTGTGAAAATTGAAAATAAATTTTATGAATTTAATTAATTGTGTTGAAAAAAATTGAAATTATTTGATATTTTTTTAGCATTGGAAGATTTTTAAAATTTTCATTGCAGTTTTTTTTTTATTTTAATTTTATCCTATTCTTATTATGTTATGTAATTTGATAATAGGCCTACACAAGACAGATTAATTTTTCTAATAATTTCACAAAAAAAATTCTTGAAAAATAGCTTTTTTCTAGAACTGCACGATGTAATTTACGTGGTATGCGAACACCCGGTACTTATCGTTTAATCTAAAACATCTCAAATTAGATTTTTTTAAATAGGACATAAGAAAATTAGTTTCTTTTTTTTTTTTTTTTACCAAAGAAAAACTTAAATTGTTAGACTTTTAAATGCTTCGTTCTCTCGAAAAGTTTCCAATTGTAGCGCGCGCGTCATTGTTTTCAACGGCTTAATTTAATTTATTCAATTCATCTATTTTTATCATCTCTTTATCTTTCTCTCGCAGCGGCATAGGCGAGATGGGGGAGTAAGAGGGAGGGTGGGAGTTCCGCTCTACACGTCTTAGGATTGTCTGCAATTTCGTTCACGAAATTCTTGTTCGAATATAAAAGTTGGTGGATTCCTGCGGTTCGGTTAATCCGTGCGAATGACGGCTGCAGCTGTAGTAGCCAAACTCTTGCTATTGGTTGTTAGGCTCCTCACTATTCAACCTGGGCAATCATTTCGATGTAATGGTTAACGCACGCGACTTCTAATATTTTCTAAAGATATTTTCTCATACATAATGGATCTAGTAATTTTATCTGCATAGTAAAGAAGCGAAACGGGAGGGGAGACTAGGACGAATAATCCCAACCGAGCCAACCGGTTTGCA
The DNA here is from genome assembly GCA_034692225.1 of Polydesmus complanatus. Classification (NCBI taxonomy): domain Eukaryota; kingdom Metazoa; phylum Arthropoda; class Diplopoda; order Polydesmida; family Polydesmidae; genus Polydesmus; species Polydesmus complanatus. The sequence continues at coordinate 27,189 of JAQGAZ010001269.1, read as the reverse complement.
GCCCAATGCCGATGACAATCTCCCTCGCTCCACGCTGATCATTGTTGTGGAATTTATCACTTTGTTACCCTTCTTATCCACCACTTTTTAAATTCTATTTTACAACGATCTTGAGGTTTTGTTAACTTCGGGAAAGTGTTTTTATGGTTAGTAATAATATTTGGTAAGCAAGGAAAAGAATATGTGCTCGATTCTGCATTACTTTATTTTTTTTGCTCGTGAAACTTTTGCTGCTTTTTTATGACACGTGCTTATACTAGAGGGGGGTTTTGCACAAATAGTTTAGCAGTTATGGTTTCAAGTGATAGCAATAAAAGTGACATTTTTAGGCACCAAAATATTAACATCATCTATCTTAAACTTGAGGCAAACCAAATTTTTAAATACAGTTACTACTAATGGTTTTACCAAGACCACCGTTGGGATCGACTAAAAGCGGTCTTGTAGTAGAGGTGGTCGGTGTTGGGAGGTGTATTAGTCTGGGAAAATCGGAGGGACGCTTTTGTAATGGTCTCTTTCTGGTACCGGCAATAATAAAATGCAGTACCGGTATTTAACATTTAAAATTGGGGTAATTACCCGTACATTAAAAAATGAAATTTGTAATGGTTTTGTGTTGGTTGGTAACTAAAATACACTTGAGTTTGAGATTTGGACGCTCCTCGGTGTCATTTGTCACTCAAAAACTTGACGTTAACCCCCGCGGTGACAATGTCATCGGTAGTTTCAATAATTTTCCCTTCAAAAACTATCTCAATCGCCAAATAATATGTATACTAGTACTGTATTTTGTTTATTAAAAACAATAATTTACGTGGACTAAGTTTATCAAGCGTGGATTGAAACACTATATTCACGCCGGGGTTTTATAGTTAAATATTGCCAGCGGTAAAGCTTTTTCTCTTTAACGTCATTCTTCCACGTTTGACGCTCCGCTGATTTGCTGCTTTTACCTCAGGCTGCGCCATCTACCACGTTTTTTGAAACTTTTTTTTTTTTTTTTTTTCTTAAAATAACCCGTCGTAAAACGAGTTTATTTTTATTATTTTTTTTCCTTTATTTGAGGCGCACCTTGAGTCATTTTCAATTTTTAAGTGGCCTCTTCAACGGATCCATCACTTACGCCGAAATGCACTCGGCGAAATTTTACGACGTGAAACTGTGTTTTTTTTTTCTTCTTCTTCCTGTGTTTGTAGCCGAGTTGAATCTCTTTCCTCTCCGTTAAAGTTGGAGCCGGAACGCAACTCCCCGAAGACAGGCTCGAATGGGGTCTACGGACTATCTACAAAAACCTTCTTCATATACCGGATATATGCATAAATTATTGAAATGTAGGCTATGTCTCGTCAAAAATCCTGTCTTTCTTCAACTCGGAATAAAAAAAAAAAAAAAAAAGCTTTAAAAGTTGGCCAACTTTTTTGTCGATATATTATTATATACCGTATATATATTTTTTATTATTATTATTATTTTATTTAGTCTTTTGGGCTCTTTTTTTTCTATATCGCTCTCTCTCCTATTTCTATTTCTACTGTGAAAACGTGCTTATGTCATTTACTGTACCGGAACGCATTTTATTAGGCTTTTCATCAAACGATGCTGCTGCTTTTATAGGAATTCTTCCTACCTCATCTTCCTTTTTTTTTTTTTGACGTTGTCGTCAAACCGATGACGTAGGACGTATATAGATAGCGAATATCATCGAGCGAACGAGAAATCGACGTGACAAAGTTTTATTCGCTCGAGATTTTCGCTTTTCGATGGAAAATTTGGCGAAGATATGAAAATGACTGCGAAGATTATAATTAATTTAACAAGTGTATAAAATTTTTGGGCGTGTGAAATATGGAGAAAAACGCGGAGATTTTAATTAACTAACCGCACGTATAAAAATCAAGCACCAAAAAAAAAAAAAATTCGTATTTCCGATCAAATTGGAAAAGTTTCAACTGCTTTTTTTTTACGCAGAATGTTTTATTTAATAAAATATTACTTAAACTTAGTTGAAAAATATGAACAAAAATCATTTTTTCTACCCTCTACTTTTTATGCAGAATTCGAGTTCCGAATTTTTTTTATTTTTATTTTTCCATTTTGTTATTGCGAATATTTTCTTTCTCTCTCGCGCGCGCGCAACTCTAGAGAAGTTTGAAAATTGAGATTTAATTAAATTTGAATTCTTGTGTATTATGTTTTTGCATTGAGAAAGAAGACTGCTTTTTGTTAAGTATTTGACATACGCTTTTGATGTTTTTGCTATCTTTATTTGATATGGTAATAGGCGCGCGCGTGCATCTTGTTACGAGATTCCCAATTGGCAAAACTTGACTTCAATATTATTTCTCCGCTGCTTTATGTTCGTATTATGGAAATTGAGAAGGAAATAAAATTCGTTTCGTTTCTTCGCAAAAGAAATATATTATATCGTAGTTTTTTTTATTTTTTTATTTATTTATTTTTTTTTAAATTTAGTTTTATGCTAATGTTTGCCAAGTTTTTACGTGGGAATGAATTTAAGTCAATTAAGTAATTAAATCGTGCGGGTTGACTTTTTTTTTTTTTTTTTTGAAAATTTATTGTTTGTTAAGGAAAGGTTTCGGTTCAATAACACCTAACTTAAAGTTATACATTATTTCTTATCGTAGAGTAAATATTAAAAATAGGTTAATTTCGTTTAAAAGCTATTAGGTAACCATTGACTCGTTTTCCAGTTTCCAGTTTTAAAGATCGCACTTGCAAATCTAAACGGAAAAATCCATTTTAGTATTATCGCCTCTCGCAATTATTATTACAGTTTTGATTTACTTTATTAGCAGCTTTCGTTTGGCAACTAATGACGGCTTTTCCATCCATCTAAAGCGGAACACGAAAAGTAAATGAAGTGTTGATTTAACATACATCATAATATTATTGTATATTTACCGTTGAGTTGTTAGCACAGGCATTAAAAGCTGTTTCCAAATCAGTGCGAATCTGCAATAATTAAATATATACAGTATATATTTTTTTAAAAAAAATTAAATAGGATTGAGCAAATGTTATAATCACCTTGGGCTCGGAATATTTCATCGCATTTAGAAAGATTGGAATTTCATTTTTATTGAATGTACCATCCGCGTTTTTCTTAATTACAAACGTAAAATAATAGTAAAAATTGAATAATATTTAATTTGATTTGTATATTAATACTAACTGTATTGTTGATCTTTTCAATACAATCAACGAACTGGTCTTTCTTATCCTATAAAATAACGAAATTTTATAAGCTACAAATAAAAATTGGGATAAATTTATTATTAGACTTATTAATATACTTTTTCTTTTTTGGCTTCGACGCATTTATTGAAATCCGCAAAATATCCCTGTAAAAAAAAATTATAAAGCTATTTTATTAAATTTTCCAAATTATTTTATTACCTCTTCGCCTTGTTTTTTTAGGTCGCACTGTTCCACATTCTATCGGAAAGTTAAAAACGATTTTTTTTTAAATTAAAAAACTAAAAATAAATTTTTAAAATATAAAAACCTCTGCTTGAATGTTTATAGCCGCCAAAATGAAAATGAACAAGAGTTTTATAGCCATCTTCAATGGTTCAATTTAGTTGAGTTTTGCCAACGAATCTAAAAATGATTTTTATAAAAATTTGATATTTGTAACTGGTTTATATAGTCGTGCATATTGTAAAAATAACCTTCAAAAATAAATCTCTTCCATATTTATATTTTAAAATTCGGTAAATAATTTAATACTACCGGTATAATATTATTAAAAGGAGAAAAAAAGGATATTGTCAATAAAATTTTGGACTAGGTCTATTGTTTGCTGTTTAAAATTGCATTATTTACGTATGGGGTACTTACGTATAACAATAGCATACGAAACAAGATATATATATATATATATATTTTTTTTTTTTTCGTATTTTTGAAAAATGAAATATTGTATGTCCAATTTAGAAATGTATTGAGCGCTCCCGGCAGCATCTAGTCAAAAGCGATTATAATGCCCGGATATCATTTGACGTTGAAGATTTATACTAATAAATAGATTGCCTATTTCTTTTTCAACGCAAATTTCGGAAACGTGCAGGCTTTATGAATGTCGTTATTTGCAATTTGACTAAAAGGTTGTTCGTGCACGTGTAATTCCACGTAGCGAGGGATAGGGCGATATTATGTTTTTGGCAATGCGTGTTATTTATCATTTCCGTCGCTTTTGCATCTTCATTAATGCTTTCAATCGCTCAATTCAACTTGCTATTTTTGTTCTCTCCACAAAAATTCCACGATAAAAAGAACGGAATTTAAGATGGCAGTTTTAATCCTTCAATTTGTGATTCACCCTAGTCGCGTTTTCAATTTATTTTTATATTATTATACCAGTATACGAGTAGTTGCTCTATCCACCGATCGTTGGCGTCGATGGTGTAACGCGCTTGCTTTTGAATTTTAATAAAAAAAATATTGATCAAAATGTAATTTTGGTATCGAAGATGCTAGAGAAATCCACGTACCGTAACAAAGAGTACATGTACTGGATGTCGATGATGTTTCTCTGGTTGTCAATAAAAGAGAGTAGCGAAGAATTAAACCGGAGGTGATGGTTGTTATTTAGTCTACAATGCGCGGGGCGCGGTATAGGTACAACACATGTTTGTACTTTTATTAAATAGATCTATCGCTTTGATATTAGTCAACAGCCTCCAGCATGAGACGTCAACATGCGATAACGTGACTTAAATAAGTTTGAGAACCGCGCTTCCTATATGCGAGCTTTTATTACCATGATACAAATCTCGTACCTTGAGACATCAGTCAAAGCAAACAACCAACAACAGGTGATATTGCCTGTCTATTTCAGTTGGTTTTTTTTTGACTTTCTTAGTTTCAAAACATTTTTTGAGGGGTTTGTCAAATAAAAGTTGCTTAAAAATAAGTGTTATTTTGAAAATATAGTAGAAATGTAACAATCCGATCTTGGATCTATAATCCGTTGCTCCCATTAATCCGCGCGGTTATTGCAATATACTTGTACCGGTACTTTTTTTTTTTTTTAGAGAAATAAGACAAAAATCAGTTAAGCAGCGCAAACATAGCCCAATTAATATTAAGAAATTAAAAAAATTTTATTAGGAAAATGATACGTAAGTTACGGAATATATTTTTGTCTGTTGAATTTCATACAATGTTCTAATAATCCGAGGTGTTCCCGGTTATATCCAAATCGGTTAATAGAGGTTCTGCTGTATTTTAATTTTTCTATTAATATGTTTCTTAAACATTAATATGAAGGCTTATATTTATTGACAATCTGTTTTGTAAATATTTTTTGTAACACTGTTTGTTAATATTTGTTTAATGGTTAATTTGCATGCGCTAATCTTGGAACCGCTGGATTTTGAAAATTTGCCATAATATTAGGCTTAGTAATAATAAAAATTCATTTTATTATTCTTTAATAAACACGCTGTTGCGGACGATTAATTTCTAATTATAATAGAATCGATCGTTCTGGTGAATCTTATCGAATTGTACGTATTTGGCTCTATACTGTACATCATTTTAAATAATTAACACACATAATTTTAAATTTAAAATAGTTGTCAATGTCGCCGAATGTTAACAATATTATATATTTTTTTTATTTGTCTGAAACACCAAAATTTCGTATTTGCATATGCGCAATAAGAGTGTGAAATTGCACTTTTTGCACTATTTCGAATGGTAGCACTATTCGCAATATTGTGACTTATGGCGGATATTATTCCAAACTACCGGTACTGTTTTGTCTGGTGGACTCGCATCCGCCTCGTTGCGGATCATAAGAAGTGAGACGAAAATGTTTTGGAGACTCGGGGAAGGTTTAGATTTCTTTGCAGAAATTGCGAACGATTTGAAAGGTGTTGTTACTATTCAGTTGTGTAAACGCATTTATTAGTAATGCAGTCGGCTGCCTCATTCTTATTCTTCCAACCTATCACAGTCCATCTTTCTTCATTCCACGCCGAATTTCCTGCAAACGTTTGTAATATCCGGTAACAGATAGAAGAAAATAACTTTCCCCGTACCATGGCATTGGCCGTCGCTGACTGTAGCTCAACGAGGGTGCACGCGTGGCCATCTCGTCTCTACGCAACTTCATCATTTGAATCTATGGAATCGGGAAGTGTTATCACGCGCAGCTTTCCTCTCTCCCCCCCCCCAGCTTCCATATACACGTAACATGTAGATGGAAGCTTATCAACGTTGAAAGTTTGACTAGACGCGGATCCAATCTATCAACCGCATTGATATTCCGATGTTGCATGCTCCACTCTTTCTGCTTGAGCTACACAAAGTAGCTCGGCGTAGATGTTGCCTACCAACTATACTTTTCAATTCGATCGCGTGTTAAGGCATTGGAGATCAATCCTCGTCTTCTATTAAATTGGACATCCAATTTTGTTTTTCGCGCACACACTCCTATATAGCCGTTTAAAATTTAAAGTCAATTCAGAACTTTTTCTTTCTCTCTCTCTCTCTCTCTCTCTCTCGCCGCGTTCCGACCAGAGTACTGCTGCCGCAGTACGTTTTCAGTACGGCATAGCGGTGTAATGCAGTATATATGCGATAACCTTCAGTTTGGCTCCGCTTGTCAGGAGGATAATCATTATGGATGAATGAAAAAATGTGACGAGGCTCAACTTTTACCTAAAACGTCAGTTTTAAAGGCGCGAGTTCACAATTTAAACCCCAACGACGTTATTTTATCTTTCGCTACATGATGTGTGCGTGCAGTTTCTTTTTCAGGGGGGAGCGGGGGGAAATGAGGTGAGATGAAGGGAATGGCGGGGGTGTGAGAAAAATAGAACGTTTCTTACGCCGATGCAACCTGTGACCTTTTTTTTTTAATGGTCTTTGTGGTCTGCGAATGTAATCCTCTTCGGTTTTAGTGGCAATTTGCAGCTGTCAGTTGAAAGAAAATTTTGGTAAATATTTTGACAAGTTAAATTTTAAACAAAAAGTATAAGAAATGGGGGTAAAAGTTGTCAGAACTTCAACGTCAAGAAATTACCGGTAGTTGAATTCGTAATGATTTTTTTTTCTACAGTATTTAGAATTCTAAATAAGGATATTTAAAGCTTCTTTTTTTTTGGGCAAATTTAAGGAGGAAATTAAGCGCAGTGAATTGAATAGTAATTCATAGGTACTGTGTAATAAATTCATTTTAACCTCTGAACATTTCGGATTAACTTAAATAATAATTATCATTGTTGATTTTAGTAGGCTACAAGTTATTTAAAAAAAAAATGCTCATAAAAGTAATAATATTTTGGTTAAAGATGAATTTATTTTACAAATACTAGTACGTTCATTGTGACGGAATTTGTATAATAAATGACTGAAAACATCTAATTTAAGGAAACTGCTTTTTGAGAAGCAATTTTTATTTTTTTTTTTTTTGCTTTCAAATTTGAAAGGTTTCTAAGAAGTCGTTTTCCATAGTCGTGTACGCAAATAAACAGGTGCTTTTACAAATTTGCCCTGCATTATTTATATTCGAGGAATATATGCAAACATTTGCATAAAAACCAATAAGTACCCTAAAGAAATTTTTCTTTTTTCTTCTAAAAAAAAATGTTTAGATTTGTATTTTAAACAGCGATATTAATTTTATACGTAAATAGATTAATTTTTCTAACTGGTATTTTTTTTTTTTTTTAAAAAAACTTCATATTCAACTGCTGATATTTGCAGAAAAAAACTTATTGTATAAAGCTTCTATTCTCTTTCAAGGCAATAATATACTCCGTAATATCAGTAACGCTTTAATTAAAGGAAAAAAAAAATTAAGAGTTGTTATTTTTCACAAACTCATGTCAAGTTTTTTATTTTTTATTTAAGCAAACAGATTTTTTTTAGCGAGCTCACGAATAATTGTTAAAACAATAGCTTTTTATACATTCAACTCATCCTTGAATTAAATAATTAAGCTTAAACGCTTTTCGCAGTTTTCTCTTTTGTCGCTGGGAAATGATCCTCTTATGTAAAATAGCGTTTAATTAAGCATAATGAAGGTTATCGGAAAGGTCTCGTTTAGAAGAGTGTGAATGACGGTGGGAAAACCGATCAACGACGATGCATCCGAGCGCGGAAATTCAATCGCTCTTTGCTAATTAATCATTTTACTAAGAAGAAATCATTAACCGGAATTCCAACAAACACGCAATGTTTTTCTAAGTTGTTTATAGTAAAGATGCGCAGCTTTCTCTCTCGCTCTGTCTTTCTTTCTCTGGGTGAGTTGGAATTGAAGGGGGGAAATGCCATTTTTGCGTTGATAATGCTACTTTTGACTCTGCGCTGTCGATGGCAACGCTTTTTGTCTGAGATCCAGATTTAATGATTTGGAAAGCGAGAGGAGAGTTTGAAGCTATTATCAGCGTAGCTCTCCCCTTGTACATTCATCCAAGATCACTCCCCATTATGGATGATTAGACGATTTATCCAAGCGAAATGCGCTATATTATTACTCATATTTATATGCTGGTAGACGCATGCGTCGATGGGGAGTGGGAGGATAGGTGGGAATGAGGAGCATCGAAAACTATAGTAACGTACATGAGCGTATTTATCATTGGGTATTAGAAGCGATCTATAGAATTATAAGAGGCCATTTCAACTCGCATTAATTCTCATTCCTCGCGGTTCGCTGCTAGATTTGATCTTTTACTGCCGGATATGTGCGCTTTTAGCCTTCGGTTTACGTGCTACAATCTCGCGATTTTCAAATTGAATGGCAAATTAAGCATGGGAGAAAACGATGCACGTGCGAGCGGACCACGAGGATTGTGAACGTGGTTAAATAAAAGTGGGGACATAAAAAATAGTAAATATACAAAGGTTGGGAGTGGTGTCGGGGGTTATGAAGAGGGATAAGTGAGGGGGGGGGGGATGGGAAATTTCTCCACGAGTGTCAACAAGTAGTCATAGCAACAGGTTACTATAGAAACGGGCAGGGAATGTGGAGCGCATATTTCATCTCAGTTTCATTTGTCATGCAACGGATACGTTAAGTTATGATTGTTACATTGATTATGAATGATGGAATTGGCGTGGGTAGGGCGAGGGCAGGGGAAGAACTGGGAAGGGGGGCAGGAGTCGTAAAGCTGTTGGCTCGGGTAATTGGCCGTTGTTACGTCAATGCTGTGTTGACGCTACAATTTCATTTTGCATTATTGAACAAGTGATAAACTTGGTCGGGGTTTGTTCAGAGAATATTATTCTCTATTAGTAAATGCAACAATAAATAATAATAGTACTACCACCGCGTAACTGAGACTGGATTATTCCAACTCGGGTTCCTAGGTGACGTACTAAAAAGACCGAGCGCGCGGCCGGTAAGCAGTTATTTTCATGGCCAAATTTTTACTGGTGTGATGATGCACGACGCTATAAATGGGCATTAATGTTTTCATGTTTCTATTTTTTCTCGTAAAATACGTTTCGTAATATTATTGGCGTAAAGCTGGCTGGGAAAATTACAGCTTTTCTCGGGTCTGCGTGCGTCCGGAATTTGACGTCGGTACAAAAAGGTTTCTTTATTGGTCAAAATCCTTTTGATTGATTGAGATTTAAATAGGATTAAAACGGTCATTGAAACGAAAATCATGACTCATGAGTGAATTATTAATAGGCGGCCAGGCATTTCATGTAAATCGGTCGTAAGGTTACACACATAGGCCTACAGTAAGAAATGTCACACCTCAAAATAAATCTTTCTTTTAAAAAAATCTGTTTTTGAAGCACTGTAAGTTAAATTTAATCAGAAATTGAAAAATGTTTTGGAACATTACAGTTAAGCATCACAGGTTCTGGTAAAAATATGGATGGGTGACACGCCAGTGATACAATATTATAATTACCGGTATTTGAATTTTTTTTTAAAAAAAAAAAAAGGATTTATTGCCATCTTATTATAATTTTAGTACATTGCTTTAAAATTGACAACATTCTGAACAATTAAACGGTTTATTTATTTTTTTCTGAAATTCTGCAAAAATAAATTCATTGTAGAAAAGCCTTTTTCAGTTCCTACAGAACTTATCTTAATACTGTAATAGTAATTACAGCAGGTTCTTGCGAACCGGCTAAACTCTACCGCGGCCTGTCCACCTATTGCTCAAAATTTGTTTTCACGATGTAAAATCGATAATGTTTTACGATTGAATTTTTTAAATGATGCACTGATAAAATATTATGGTACATCGATATTTATTTTCTTAAGAGGTTAACATCATTAGATAGAAGGAATAACGAGTTTGTCTGTTGATACCGAATCTCGTTTTAGCAAAAACAGAGCCGCAGGGGTGCAACGCACTCGCTCACCTCTCGTTCTATTCCCCTTTTTCAAAAAAATAAAAAATAATAATGTTGCGTCGATCCCATGTTACAAAATGAAAATGCATGACATTCTCGGTGATCGAGAGCTCGGAAACCAGCTGCGAAAAATTAAATAGGGAGCTTTTCAAAGTTTGGTTCAACATTGTATAATTTTTTTTTTATTTTTTTGCAGACGAAACGTACATTTTTAATGACTGTCTTGTTTTGTAAATATTGCGGATTCGCGTATTTCTTTTTGTAAATCTATGCAGTAATAGCATGATGCGGAAAATGTTATTAAAAATATCCGCAGATTTATTGGAAAAAAATCTGGCAACTCGTATTTACTCGTTTACGCGTGCGAATCGATCGCAAAGTTTGTTAGGCTTAGAGCGGAGTCGGAGTAGGGGCTCGGGCGCGGAGAAAAGGGAGAGTTTGCGCCGCGATGACGGTAATCAATAAATGGATCTAATGCGTATATTGTCGGAGAATTAATCTTTATTCCAAATCCGCTGTTTGAAAACTTTTTTTTTCTCCCCCTCTCGTTTAACGTGAGAAACGCACGGTGACTGCAGCATCCCGTCGTTTATGGACCGTCCCTTCCTCTCGCTCGCACCGCGTCGAAGTGGAGCGAAATTCGCATTTTTTCGGTGGTTGGCGTCGAAGAAAACGTTTGCGAACGCACCGATAATTTGTGAAATACGGTTAAAAAACTTTCTGCGGTAGTTTGGCGCGAAAAAAATATTTGGTTTTTTTATAATTAAGAGTTGAAGGTGGAATTGAACCGTATACGTGTATCACAGGCGTTAGCGTAGGGTATCCCCTTCGCCGATAGGTTAGATACTTACTTGGCGCAGACTGATCCGTGATCACGAAGGCGGTTAGTCCGGATTGCGGAAACCTCATTGCACACCGAGGGGGCCAAATTCCGCGATTATCTCAAAATGAGATAACTCGGGCGCATAATTTTTTTACAGGGGACTGCGTTCGCGCTATCCCCACCTAATCAAAATCAAAATTCAATAGAAATAAGGACATTAAAATTTAATTATTTATTAATAAAATACAGTATTCAAATATTTTTTAATAAATAATTTTTATTAATAAAATATAATTTAGTGTTTTGGATAAAGTAATTAATATTTAATTTTTTCGGGGATGTTAATTTCATTAAAAATTAAATTTTTTTTAACTCATTAATTATTTTCGTCGTAAATAAATTTACACTTTGCCCGCGGATCGAGCCTTGTATTTAATTTTTTAGGATATTATTAGGTTAAATAAATTAATTCCTGTATTTTTTTTAAATTATCGGTAAATCGAATTATTGAAATTTGAAAAAAATTAATTTATGGGCTTACATCATTTTTGTTAATTAATTTAGATTTTGTAAAATCAATAATTTTTTTTTAAAAAAAATGTACCGGTTATTATAAGTTATTTTGAAAAATTGAAATTCACTCCTGTTATTTTTTTTCTCAGAAGTATACTAGGCCTACTGTATACCCATATACCTTACTCGTTTATAATAGTAAAATAAAATAGTTAATGTTAACAGTTTTATTTGGAGCATTATTTTAAAACATTTTTTAAAAGCACAGATAATTTAAAGGATTTATACTTTGTGCAACACCATTCAATTTTTTTAAATGTTTGAAAAAATAAAAATAAAAAAAATACAACAATTAAACCATTTCGTTTCCAAAAAAAAAATTATTCTTATTAATTTGCAATATACTGTATCTAGGTACAGTACTTCATATACATAAATAAATATTAACTCGAGTTCCTTTAATCTGATAAAAAGCTAATATAAAAACCGTTAAGCGTTTTTAAAGAATTCCGGAACTTTATTTTTATCATTTCCGATATTTGTTTTCATTTTGATGTTTATTTAATCGCCCTATTAAATTCCTACATAAAACAAACCCTCCCGAATTTTTCGCAAGTTTTCCGCTCGCAAAAACTTTTTTTCTCCTCCCTTAAACATAAGTTTCGCTCTTTATTCGCAAAGCGTGTTTTCGCACAACATTAAACATTTTGTTACTAAACCAGTTATTTTTGTTAGGTTGTTATTTATTGGTTGTAAACTATTCGAAAGATTGAACATTTTATCATTTTTCCTCTCTCTCTCTCTTCAATTTCACCTCTTTTTTTTTCTTTCTTTCTTTTTTTCACCTCTTCCCCCTTCTTTCTTTTTGCTTCATTTCAGCGACATTTTATTGAGTTTTTCTTTTATTGGCGCCGAACCACCGCTTTTACACCTAACCGAAATTCTTCGAGATCTTCGTTGATATTCTTTGAGGTTTATTGATGACTAGAAGCGGTAGAAAGGAAAAGGAGAGAAAGACAATCGGCGATGCGGTGTAGGTGTGGGCGTAGGGGAAGGAAAGAATGTGTTTGGGAGCAGCGTTATTAAAGGGATGCTGGATCGATGATGGTCGGCGCCATGCCGTCTCCGCTCTTCGCATACACACACACAATAATACACTTCTCATGTCGTCTAATGGATCTTTTCATTCAAGCTTCCACGTTTACGATCGTTCACTCGCGCATTTTAAAGGAAAATACGCGCCGCATCCTTACAGCATCCCGAGATGTTTGCGTTGAAGAGGAGGGATGATGATGATGATGAGGATGGAGAAGTAGAGAGAGAGAGAGAGAGAGATGGGGAGGAGTTGTTTTAACAACAATAACCTCGATGTTGCGACTCGATTTTCATTTGAAAATCACTTTGCATGCGAAGCGTAAGACGCGCCAATTTGTACTCGGGACTCCAAATGAGGACGTGAAAGAAAAACACTTAAACCTACTTGGTGTTATCGTGCATGACGTTCAGACTTCCCCCCCTTCCTTCTTTCCTTCTTTTTATCCTACTTTTCTCAGTTTTTCAAAACACGGAATGAAACGTAAACTGTCAACTTTTATCAAGTAACTACAAAGAATAGCTAAACACTAATAAAGAATAACATTTAAACAGCTGGCATTCACTTCAACCGAATAGACGACGACGAGTGTATGTGTGTGTGGGTTGCTTTAAATTTACGCCCGCCAATAGTGAAGTTGATATATTGCATTTTTAGACACTCGAGATTCGTCAAGCAGAAAAAATATAATAAAAGATACAGGGTACGCAGTTTAGAACGCATTAATAAACTTAAGAGACGGGGGTGAAAGCGGATTTCTATATAATATACAATCGCTGTTTTATTAAGCGACACGTTCAACACTTAATGCTCATAATACTCTCTCGGAATAAAAATATCTGTTTATTACCGCGCATAAATAATATTAAAATTGTTTATGAAATTGGATATATAATTGGAATAAAGGTTTAATTTTTGTTTGGTTAAATTTTTTTTTTTTTTTAAATTTACTTGCCGTTATTATTATTAATGTGTTGTTAATAGAGGGTTATTTGTTTGCAATTTTTAAGCGTAAAATAATTGGGGCTAGTAAAATATTTGAGTTTGTTTTAATATTGGTATTAAATAAATTTAGGTCAAATATACATTGTATTTGAATGATTTCATGAGTGAGAATCGGAGAAAATTGTTTTCATTAACATAATTTATTTCAATCCTAAGAATCTGCTGGTCATTTGTGAATATATGGCCGCTGTAATGTTTGTTAAATCTTACTTTTTTTTAAAAAAAAAAAAAAAAAAATTAGGGCAGAATTATTTGAAAACTTTTCCTACTCATTATCTTCATCAAAGATGGATACAAACTCCATCGCAAAAATAAATGAGCAATTCGCAAATTCAGTAGCACCCCTTCAAATCCGAACAACTGCTTAATCCCAACAGAATACTGTATCACATAATAAGCCATTTTTAGACATAAATCCCCGTTAATCCGAATTTTCACTAATCCGAACAAGCCCGGTACAAATTAGTTGAAAGATTGATTTTATTTCTACATCAACCTTTTCAATTTGTCTTCAATTTTATCTTTGCCTTGAGTAACTAAATGCAGCTACTGTATTGTCAATGTTATTCTTTGACCCATAATTTCTGAGTTAATGACCGTTTAAATTTCATTTTTAAAAGAATTGAGCAAAATGAATTCCGAGTTTCCGACACATTTTGTCAATTTGCTTTAAATATTAGCCTCAATAAACAACTAAATAAAAGCGTCAGATAGAGGTCAAAATAATGTACAGTACCGGCATGCCATTATTTTGGTCTTTAATTATTTAACACTAACTGTATGGTTATTTTATAAATTCTTGTTTATTTTATACAATGGAATATAATAATGTGCATTATTATTTTTTTTTTTGGGCACATGTGTTTAATTTGAACGGTGTCATTTTAATCTGTAGACAAAGTTTACTCGTGTTAAGAGCTGATGTACATTCTCGCGCTTCTATTTTCGTTTTTCAGTTGAGCTTAGTTGAAAATAGAAATTGATGACTATTAATTTTGAGCGTGTTAAAGATTATTCTCACAGCAGACTTTGTTTACACATTTTCGACGCGGAGTTTTGAAATGGCGCACACGTCGCGCATGCAACGCTCGCCATCTTTCTAAATAAGAAAGAAGAAGAAGAAAAAAAAAAAACAACACCGAAGAAGGATCAGAATACTGTTTTCCGCTTTGTATAAATTTTCTCCATTTCCATCTGCGGTGATAGATGATTCGGTCGTTTTTACCAATGCGTAAACCGAGTGGAAGGACACTTTTGATATATGCGTGACGTGTAACTGCATTAATATGATCCGTGACAGATAAGAAATTTCCGTTACGCTTCTTTACTCGCGAAAGCATGAAAGATAGATTACGTTTTTCCGAATTATATTTCACAAAATACCAAGGTGAAAAATACGTCTCGCGCCGCCTTACTTACTGTACATGTACAACCCTGCTCAGTGTTTAACGGAGATATTTAATTGTAAAATTAAGTAATGCGGAGGTGGGAACTTTTACGGTCTACAAAACTGTCTCAAGAAAGTTGGTCATCCGGGATAATAGATAACATTGCCTTCTACAAAAGTTTTGAGACTTAAAAAAAGTTATTTAATACTAATTGGAAAACCTTTTAATTTCTTTAATGTAAAAAATGTCTCGGAATTAATTTTTTTTTTAAATTGCTATAAGTTTTTGCATTTTTTTTTTAAAAAAAATTATGCTCTTGTAATCTTATATTTTTCGTTTTTAAATTTTTTTTGGGCCGTATATCGAAACTGTGCCATAAATAATGCCGTATATCGAGGTATTGGTGTATGTGATTGCCACGGCATCTCTGAAAATGACGTAATGTCCGCAGTAGCGTTATACCCGAGGACGTTATACTGTAACCAAGTTCTACAGTAATAAAATTTTAAAAGTTTTATTTTAATTACTTTCGTCGGTTTTAAAACTACAAACGGAAGATTTTCCTTTTTGTAAAATAATAAAACCTGAAAGTTCACTCTCTCCCTTCTCATAAATTAAAAATATCCATTAAATATTTTATTAAAACTTTGAAAAAATGCTATTAATACTAGTTAGTATTTATGGTTTTATTAGCGAATTGTACGAGTAAGTAGTATTTTAATTAATAAAAGAGTCACGGAAAGAAAACAAATACAAATTTTATTATTAATTAACGGCCAAAAAGTCGGCAACATAAGAAGATCACAATAACCGGAATCAATAGAAATTAATTAAATAAAACATTAACCAAAAAAATAAAATAAAAAAAGCGTTTTTAGAAAGGTCGAATTTGCATTCGAAACTTTTAAGTATCCAATTTATTTGAGTCACGTTTTTATCAACGGCGAAAATAATTTTGTAAAAGCCCAGTGAGAAAATTAGTTGATCCATAACTCAATTACGATCCATGCTGTTGTACCAATTTTGATTTGGGGGGGATGGGGGGAGAAAGAGGGTAAATAAATAAATATACTGTACAGTATATAAAAAAAAAAACCTAAAAAAAAAAAGAAGAACAAAAGTGGTCGAAAGGATTGACACGTTGGGTTGACCTCGTTGCGCGGCGACCGAATAGTCCAATGAGGATTCAGACTATGTTATAAATTAGATAAACGCTGAACGCATTTTGAAAATGGCGATGGACTGTTGTTGCGCTTGCTCTTTTTATTATTTATTTTATTTTTTATCCATCACGTTCAATGCGCGCGTTCGGTTGCATACGAGAAATTCATTTATCATCTAATGGCCACAATCATCACGCGCTTAGTGTCCAATCGACACCGATGAAAGGCCGATGTGCGGACCACCGCAAAAATACATATTAGATTAGAAAGCACGTAGCGCGCGGGCACGGCGAGGCGACCGAGTTTTCATGAAATTTCAAGCGAGACTTACCGAATTGACATGTCACGTTTTTAAATAGAAATACACGTTCTCGATTCGATTAACTGAGTTTTCAGCTTTTAGATGTGTGGGGGGTGGGCTCTTTTTCTTGCTCCGGTTATAGGGAATTTCGAATTCAAATGACACGCCAGAGCTAAAATTGAAATTATTATTTATTTAGCTAAATCATGTAGTTCTCTCTCTCGGAACTTCACATTAGAAGAGCGATGTAAGTGCGGACCGGAAATTAGTAAAGGCAAGCTTATCAATTCCCATTGTGATCTTTGGTTCTTCCTGTCCAAGCTTATCTCTTGACTTATGAGCCATCAACGCATAGACAACTTATTATTTTTTTTTCTTTATCCTTCATTTCGTTGCAATTTTTTTTCTTTCCCCCGCGCTTTTATTCGGTATATTTTGACATTAAACGTGGAATGAACTGAGCATTTTTTTTTATTCGTATATATAATTTAATATTAATTCTGTTACTTATTTAATATTTATGAACGTTAAATATTAGCGTATGGCACTTTTAATCCCGTCAAGATTTGGAATGTGAATGATCCTGTTGACTGTGCAATTTAGCCTTCAATTTTCATTTTGTTTCTTTCATTCTTTTTCGTCAACTGATGGGGCCTGTGGGATTTGCACAAAAACACTTTCATTCGTTGATTTTAAGATTTTTAAAATTCCCTGGGTAAAACTGTAGCGTTGTAAATTACAAAAAGATGTCCGCATAAATTCAATTCTAGCTTTTTTAATAGGGAAATAATTTCATTTGGGACGCGAGTAAAAGACATTAAAAATCTACGCGTGTAAAGAACAAGTTTATCGCACACATTTATACAGTACAGTATATTATATTTTCCCCCTCCCTATATGACTAGAATATAGAAAAAAAAATCTAAAAATTCGTTTTTCTGCATTTTTTTAAATTTTTATTTACTTTAAGTTGCTTTAATAGCATACAATTTGGGATTTTAAAACGCTCTTTTTGCACTGCTCTAGCTTATCCGATAAGAATCGAGGGCGTTATCGAATCGCAGGTTTTTCTATATTGTTTTTTTTACCAACATATTTTTCCAAGTTTGTATGTATTTTTTTCCCTACCAAAACTTTTAAATGACTAGAATAACATAAAAAGAAATTCTAAGAGATTCGTTATTTCTACATTTTTAAAATTTTTATTTACTGTAAGCTGCTTTAATATCGTAAAATTTGGATTCTAAAACGCATTTTTTTTTTTTGTTTTTACACTGTTTTTAGCACCTCCGATAAATGGACGTGCATTAGAATTAAAAGCTTTTTCGATATTTTTCTTACCAACACATTTTCCCATGCCACCAGCACATTTGTTTTCACGCGAGAACTCCGCCTTTAACTTTGACAATTTTCATTATTCTGGAACTCACTCAGTGATAAATGTTATCAAAAAGATATTATGATGAAGCTACATTAAGACTGTACCGGTACAATAAAATAACCTTAAGATACCGTACCTGTTTGTTTTTTTTTAAATTTGTTTGGCTTACAATCCAATATTAGCAGTTATTTTATTTTTCAACTTCGAAAATTTAGAATGCGCCTTAGAATCCAAGGTTCCTTAATTTATTTTTTTTAAAAAATTAAGAACTCATTAAAATAGTTGAAATTATTATTATTGATTGGAATTTGCTATTATTGTTCAAGATATTTTTCCTATAAATTATAATAAATTATTATTATTATATTAACCTATTTTGAAGTGCATTAATACTACGAATTATAATGCTTATTTTTTCTTTTAAAAAATTCAAGCTGGTACTATTAACGGATTACACGCATTAAATTTTTAAGCACGAATTATGTAGGCACATTAGCCATTAGTTTTTTTCTTCTTCCTTTATTTTTATCTCAGTTTTATTATTTGGCAGCGCGCGAACGTGTTTATTTTTATTTCTAATTAGATAAAGATGTAAAATATTATTATTAAAGGTGTTGGAAAAGTACTTATTTGTCCAAAAAAGCAAACATCGCATTTTTTTTTAAAGAAGCGTTTACAGCAAAATACAACAATAATGAAAAAAGCAATGAAATTTACAAGATATTCGCAACGCTACTCTTTACGATATTTAAATCTAATTCTCAAAACTTTTTACCTTTAACCTTCCACGTAACTGCATTAACCTAGAATTTTCTATCTTGTGACACGAATCTTTACCGATCGCGTTCTCCAACGGAAGTAGATAGGTGCTCACCTGAGATTTGATACATCTACTATATTTTTCGTCTGTGCGTCATTTCCCGCTTGAATCGTCTAATCTACATAAAATAGCTCGCTTTTTCCTTCTTCTTCTTCTACTTTTTTTTTTAATACATATATCGGTAGCTTTCGTTTTGCGCCGTCATCATCACGTTTCAGTATTTTACGATTTGCGCTTCGATGTGGCTTAGGATATAAATATGTTGGAGTCTGGAAAACCTATTTGTGTACCCGCTCCCACCAATAGAACTCATATATAATATAAAATTTTGCTCGGAATACTAGATTTCTGTCTTTAAATACACGTATATACTCCGCGCCATCGTCTTTTTTTTCTTCTTATCTCATTTGCATGTCTTCATTTTTTTTTATATTTATATATCTTTTTTCCAAAAAATCGAACTGCTATTTTTTTTTTTATAAATATCTCAACATGAAATTCTGATTTTATAAAGAAAACGATTAGACGATTTAGTGAATCGTAAGTGGAATTTAAAGGTTTAATCATTTTATTCCGACTAGATGAACGATTTTCGCTTAAAATAGAGCGAGAAGCTGATAATTCGGAAAAAATGACGACATAGGTCAATCGTGGGTGACCATTTCGGGAATTTATCACGTGATGGTTGTTTGCTTGATATATAAGAGCTAAATATAAGTAAATGACAGCTGCTTCTGCCAATTATACATCAGTTTTTCACCGCACGAAGCGCTGTTTTTACTGATAGCGTTAAATGCACATGATTTATTGTTTCGTGTTGACAAATGGGGTGCGTCTTCGTCTTTGTGTAATGTTAGTTTGCCAAAGCTTAATACTGTACAGTATAATGCAGAGCACTGAGCTTTGATCAGCTCCACATGTACGTGTTTTCACAGTCTTCATTTAATTATATTAGAAAGTTGTTGGTGTTGTTTTTTTTTTTTTTTTTTTCTTGTTTTTTTAATTTTGTTATAACTTATAATTACCAACGGTTTCGACCAGTGTTATAATGAGTTTATTTCCCACGAGATCAAAATGGTCATTGTTCAACTAGCTCGAGCCCCCGATTCGTGCTGGGGGTTTCTCGCATCGATCGAACCAGGCCACTCGTATCGGGAAAAATTAATTATTATTTTGTATAAACACGAGCCTCGCAACTTCGTCGACGCTGTTCATAACGTTAATTTTTTTTTTTTTTTGAATCTTCGATAAAAACACTTTTATCTGCAGTGTTATTAAAATTTATGGTTTACAAATTAATGTTTTTTTTAAATTTATTGTTAAAAAATGTCGTTTTTAAAAGTTAATGAGTATTTTTTTTTTAAAGTTGTACTGTAAAAACCGGTTATAGTGCGATCGAAGAAAATTCGCATTATAAGCGGGATCGCACTGTAACCGGGAAATGCTACAAATCCCATTTTTGTTTTACATGCATACTGTAATTGGCAAGAAAAATATATCCAGAAAGTTCACAATTATTAAAATTCTCACTTTTGCAATAAATCTTTTTTTTAGAATAAAATTTTAACACATGTTCCAATAGTGTTGCTTAAAGGACTGGACAAAAATTGCGCTATAAACGGGTTTTACCGTACTGTTCAGTATTTGGATATATTTTTCGACATTTTTTATTTAATTACCGTAATGCATTTTTTAAAAAAAATTATTTGTAATAAAATAATATTTTTAAGGAAATCAAAATTGCAATAATAGGTGTCAATATTATTCTGAAAGTTCTAATCAACTTTGGGGTCTCGGCTCTTTCATTCGGTTTTATTTAAAGAAAATATACTCATTTCACGAGAAAATAAAAACCTGAAAAATGCTGACATTTTTTAAAATTTTATTTATTAATTTCACGGAAAGGGGGGAAAAAAAAATTTTAAATTGCCTTCTTTTTTAGACATTTAATTTTGTTCTATCTCGTAGGTGCATTAATAAATTAAACGATGACTTAATAGTTTTTGCACTTGTAATTTGAATTAACGATTAAAGAGAGAGAGAGAGGTGAAATTGATTTTGAAACGGGTAATTAGGTTAGACATTCGCAGCGCCTTTTGCTGTTTCTGCATTTTGTTAGAGACGGCAGCAGGCAATTGCATGCATGGATTTTGACTGATTACTCATTTTGGAATATCAAGTGGCGCTTTTTTTTTGTATGACGAAACGATGGAGAGCAAAATCCTACCACCGCGGTTTCGTTCGTGTTTGCTCCACTTTTTCCTCCCTCCTTCCACCGACGGCTCCATTGTGTCTACCGCCGATTACGAGATGATGGCGCCACTGCATGGGTTCCAACGTCTCCGACTTGTCTGCTGCTTCATCTACCTTTGCTCTCATGGCGTCTACGAACACGTCTTTTTCTTTTTCTACCTTTTGCTAAAGCCGAGCGCGTGCGCTTTTCGATGAATATCGATCCGCCACATGTAACATTATTGTTACTATTGCTCGGCTCGGCTCAACTAGGGTGGCGTGGCGCACAGAGAAACAGGTTAAAAGCTAAAGTAATCTCGGATCATTGTTCGCTTTATGAACTTTTTTTTTTTTTTTTGGATTGAGGCGATATCTTTCTTTATTTCGCTATTGCAGTTATTTATTCGATGTCGGTGGTGCTACAGTGGTATAGGTGATAGTGGGACTGGGAACGGAAGAGCAGCCCATTGGAAAGGCAGACGGATTTGATGATTTTCATTAGTTAATGAATGTAGCCCGTACTAACTAATCACTTTCCTCGGAATTGTTTATACTGCATTATGTTGTTTTTAAAATAAAATAAAATAAAAAACTTAATTCTAATAGCATAAGTAATCAGGAAATTGATTTTGCCAGTCATTTCGATAAAATATTTAAGTTGAATAAAAGAATAATTATAAATTCCATTTATTTCGATGAAATCAACAGACTAGAAACTGCTTTTAGAATTATTTCATTTTTAATTGCATTGTTTCAATTTGAATTCGTTATCTAAGCAGATAATTTATTATCGGAGTTTCGAGCGAAAATGTCATTAGAAAGTTGGATAATCATTAAATTTAGAGTGATTGATAATGAGATTAAAATTGATCAAATTTTAAAATCTGATTAAACTTTTTTTTTTATTTTTTTAATGTTGTATTCGCTGAAGATAATGTTCACTTTGTCAGAGCTTTTTTTTTTTTGCGACATTAATATGCAACTCGATTACAGTTTATTCCTTTATCGTGTACTACATTTTCAATTGGGCGTGACACCCTTATTCATTAATTATTATTCACTCGATTTGTTTTTATAGACTTGCACTTTTGGTAAATATAATCAAAACATTCACCAAAACCGTTTTTGTTTTTATAATAATACAATATTGATTTCTTCAGTCGTAAAAAACAGTCGATCGCATTACTGTATTCAATAACATTATCGTACGGTGGTATATTTTTAATTACTGGTAATAATTACATTAGGTTCAAATAATTAAAATCAACTTTCGTTATTCAGTATTATTATTATTATTATTACTGGTAATACTGTAGTTTTCTTAAACATTTCTGTCTTTTTATATTTTATGAGTAAAGACTTCACATTTGAATTTGTAACTTTTAATAACGTTTTTAATGTTTATCGTTATCAACTTTTAATGTAATTATAATCATTATGTACATAAATTAAATTAATGTTGTTTTTCTTTTTTTTTTTGAATCGTTTAGGGGAGATGCAATCGGGAGAAGCCACCTTGCAAATACTTCCATCCGCCTCAGCATCTGAAAGATCAATTGCTGATCAACGGTCGGAATCACTTAGCTTTAAAAAATGCTCTTATGCAGCAAATTCCTTTACAACCGATGCTTGCGGGTCAACTTCCGGCAGTGGTATGTTCGGAAACATTTTTACTTTGTCTTGTTCAAATTATTATTGTTTGATTTTTGATTTTTTTTAAAAAAAAAAAAAAAAAAAAAAGGTAGATTAATTTTATTTGTTTATTTTTTTGTGCTTCATGAAATATTTGTTCAACTAATAGGATTTCGACGATATTTAACGCTGTGTTATTTGAAATCAGCTTTCACCTAATTGATTTT
Source organism: Polydesmus complanatus (assembly GCA_034692225.1). NCBI lineage: Eukaryota > Metazoa > Arthropoda > Diplopoda > Polydesmida > Polydesmidae > Polydesmus > Polydesmus complanatus. Next base: position 4,255 of record JAQGAZ010001269.1, on the reverse strand, counting down.
CATAATGCATTTTATTATTGCATTGAGACAGGTGAATGAGGATTCCAATGAGTCGGGCGTTAAGATCGTCTTACAGAAGCCGTCATAATTATTAATAGCTATAAGCATGTTGACTGCTAACGATTGTCACACTACATACAGCGTGATATTATTTTAGTTCATTCAAAAGCTCATGTCCCCGTCATCGAAAAAAGTGTTACACGCATGTTGACACATACAACGGTGACATTTCATCCCTCTCAACCTCGTACACACAATTTATTATTTTTTTTTTTTTGTTGTCATATTTAGTTTTTCCAAGGATTTGTTTAGTCTTGATATTGACCTTTTCAGTTTACGTGATTACCCTTCTCTCTTCTATTTTGGCGAGTGTCATTTTGAGCTGTTGCCATTTATTTACGACAGCCATTTTTAGCGTAATTTATGATCGACCTGCGTCATTTTGCTTTTAATTCACGCTAATAGTTTGGAGGCATTCTTAATTACTTGGCCCGTTAATTCATCAAGACCTCGTTAAATTTTTTGAGCTTAGCTGTTGGGATGATAAGCGAAAGAAAAAGGCGGTAGGAAAAAAAAATGATAAGTTGTTAGACTTGCGTAAAATAATTTTGACTCTCAATTTAGGAAATGGCGAGGCGTTTAGAACCCAAGTTTTTATTACGTGCAAAATGTTATTATTCTCCCGTTTTGCTTTGTATTTTGAACGCGGAAACACTAAGCACTTTTTCTAGCGTTTAGTTATCCATTAATATCCGACGAGATATTATTTTTGTATGAAATAATTATTTTTATCGGGCTATTTTAGATTGTTAGATATACGCGCAGGTTAAATTATAATAACTGACGACAAATAATAATTATATATGTATTATTACGCTATGTTTATGCACTTGCCATATCTGTTTAATTTAACACGGGTTATATTTGTTTTAATTCCTTTTTTTTATTTAAATAATAATTATAAAGCTTGAACACACTTTTTTTAAAAAATTATAAATAATTATTCATTAATTGTTTTTTTTTTTTAATTTTATTTTTTTATATGTTTATATGAAAAACGTGCTTAACTTTAGATTCAGTTGGCTTTTTCAACTTGGTTTTTTTTTTTTTCTCTTTTTTTATTTATTTTTCACCCCGTTAATGTTTGGCTGATGAAGTTGGGAGGCAAATTGCAGATACCGACTGGCCTCGGCGGAGCCTATCTCATGGGGGTTGGTATTTATAATGTAGATCACACCTGCATCTTAACTTAAGTTACCAACTAAGCTCAGTATTCATTTTTTATTTAATTTTTGCTTTCTTGCCTATAATATATTCTTTTTGCTACTAAATATTTGGCTTGTGGCTTCATTATTTATATTTTACGCCGCATTTATGATTTTTTTTTTGTTGGCGTTTAATTTTTCCCGACGTTCTATTATAGTTAATTGAATTGAAAAAAATTTGTTTCCCCTCTTTTTATTTATTTATTTATTTTTTAAATGCAGTATTTAAATAAGTACGCTCTTGTTATGCACGCAAATATTGTGACAAAAACGTAATGACGTATTCATATTTTAAAATTCCACGTACTTTATTTCTTAAATCGACCGGAATCGAAAGAAAGCTTGGGAGAGGGAGGATGCGAAAGAGAAGTGGGGGGGGGAATAGCAAATGTATTTTGTGGGCGTTAATTCGACTTTTCTCTTAAATTTTTCTCAGTCATTCTTTTACAATTGTAATGGCACTTGCATTCTCCGCAATCTGGCGCCGTCACTGAAGCAAAGCAAATTGAAAACTGTTTCTCTTCTAATGCAGTTGCACACGGATCAGTGGTCTATGTAAATGGGTTGCTAATCCCCGAGCTTTATGCGCTGCCGAAGATTCAACTGTCGAAGGAGAAGAAGCCGATGAGGGAGCGCGAGAGAGAGAGAGACCAGACCCTTGCCGGAATTTATTGCATCCCATTTTGGCCATCGCTTTTAATACGTTTTTGCGAATGAAAATGCATGGCTGATCTCGAAGAATTTTGTTAGCGATTAAATTAAGAATTTTCTCCTCATCGACATCAAAATATGAGGTTATTATGCCAAGTAGAAATTTTGGGTAAAGGGAATAGAGGAGGGGGTAGAGGAAAAATTTGAGATTATTGTCGGCGACCAACCGACTTAGCAATTGATAAATTACTTTATTTTAAACGTTGCATTATATCACAAAGAATGCTCAATCATCAGTTGCACACGCATCGCAAGAAATCCAATCAATCATTTTTCTACAACTTCCGGCGTATTTCATCAAACCATTTATTTAAAAAGCTTAAAGTTTGGATGACTTCTCGATAATTTTGAAAGTTTTTTTTTCCTTGTCGGTAAACAAGTTTTTACGGCTTTCAATTAGATAGAGCTTTTAACTACTGTAGTACCGTAACATTTTTAATTAAAATGTAAATTAATGCTAATACGAGATAGAATAGAGAGATTTCAAAGGTGGTTGGCGCTTAGGCCTACTGCATTTAATATTAATTTGCATTTAAATCTTTAACATTTTGTTTAGGTAAACAAACTTTTATTTAAACTGATTTTTATAATGTGATTTCTCAATGTAGGTTTTTTTTTTCTTGTCATTTTGAAAGCTTGGAAAAAAAAAATAAATTGCTTCTAGTTTTAAAGACCGCATTTAATAATTTTTTTCTTATCTCATCTTTTGTCATGCGAAATTTAGAGAGAGAGAGAAAAAAAATAGAAAACTATTAGCGAAGACTGTTGCAAGAGCATCAGGACTTAAAAGAGATGCCATCTGGTGCAAGATTTACCGCAATTATTTCACGTGGGTTGTCATTATATATAAATTTGTGAGTACAGATGGTCATTTGACCACTTTCACATTGCGAGATTAAGTATTGATTGACAGCGCAAGTTGTTAGTGTCATTTATGCAAGTTAATAAGGCTTTAGATGGCAATACGTATGAAAATAGCTGGTGACAACCTGAAGCGTTTCTATTGCGCCGATGCATTGTTCTCTCTAGACTCTATAGCAATTACACCGGAGGCAGGATCGATTTCATGCACTTTCATTTTGTTGTTAATGCTTTCTACATGAAACTCTATCACGGTAACAACGCTTTTTTTTTGTCTGTATAGATTTATTGTTTTAACTTTCGAAACAAGTGCCTGGTGTGCGAAACAGAAACTTTATCGCGAATTTTTAATGAGTAGATAATATGGATTCGTTTTAATTTGTAATTCAAAGTTTCTAACTAATGTATTAAAAATATATTAAATGGTTTTTTTTAAAATGTTTTAATGCTTAAATAATATTTTTTATATCTTAAATTTAATTTAAGTTTGCATTGCACCGCACAGCATTTTCCGGACTGACAGAAAGTTGGATATTATTTTTTTTTTTATTAATTATAACGGTTGGAAGTCCTATTTCCTGATTTTCTCATAGAGTTGTCTTCCATTAAGTTATGCACGCTACTATGACAAATGGAAACGGAAATGCGTTGTTTCAAGAGATGTTGCGCATGAGTTGTTTATTGAAGCTTCTATTCTATTTTTTTTTTCTCTATTACCCTAGTACATTTTGTGTTGCATAGCACATGTTTTGTCATATATATACAGTACCGGTACTAAGAAAATTGAAAAATTGAAGTACAAGCTAAAATACATTGCGTTTGGCAAATATTATTGTGATCACTAAAAGCAATAGAGATAACACATTTTTTTGTCGTTTTATTCACTATGATGCATAGTGCACAAACATATTGTACTCTATATATACCTGTATATGCATCATAGACGAGTATTGTTATATACAGTAGCTCGCGCAGCAAAATAGAAAAAGTATAGGAGTTTTGTTTCAAATGGTTCGTCAGCAAAGCGGAAAATTGGCAATACAATTTTTTTTTAATGGTATGGATACCACTTACTCACTCTTCTCTTTGAAAACTCGAAATGAGGATAGCTATGGCTAGAACGAATACGGTACGAAACACTTCTAGTCAATAACAAGTTAAATTTAACTAAATATATATTTTTTTAAAAAAATTCCAGTTTAATATAAAAGACTATTGTGCCCTAATTTGTCATTTACAGTATATTGCCTGGTTCGAAGCAATAGTAAATTTAATAATTTTATGAAGTTGCAATAAGTTATTAGTTTTGAAGGGGAGAAAAAATATCTGGAAAATTCATATATACAGCGCGGTCGCGATTATCGGAACAATTGATTGTCAGTCATGTTCGGATAATCAATTTGTTCGGATAATCAAAT